>MU188842.1:23395-41543 GCA_016904865.1 Pissodes strobi
GCCAATGGTACCTACCGTGGTACCAGATTTGGTACCCATGGTACCACCTGCCAGTGGTACCTACCGATGTACCAGATTTTGTACCCATGGTACCACCTGCTAATGATTACTGTCAGATAGCTCTTGAAAAGTTAAGACAGGAATGTGAAATTAATTTTACTCCATCTCTAATGGTCTTGCTACCATCAGAAGCATTATAAGATCCTTTACACAAATAGTGCACTATATAAAAATCGGCCTTTCCCATTGGTCGATCCGCATGACCCTCCGGTCGCTTCGCTCCCTACGGGGGCTCAAGAAAAGGAAACTAACCAGGTGCTAACCCAATCTAACCCAAGACATATCCAAAATCAAGAAAAAAAAGCTGTTTAGAAACATAATCTTTAAAAAAATATAAAAAAAGCCACGGGGTTCGAACCCGCGTTTTCCAGGTGAGACCCAATGATCTAAACCTCTACACCACAAGAGCTATTGATAGAAATCGATTGCATCACGCAGACATCTCGTAATACGAGATGGATCGACCAATAGGAGAGGTCGATTTTTACATAGTGCACTATTTGTGTAAAGGATCTTTAAATGCCCATCAGAATTTGATAAATTTAACAATTTCTAAAAAAAGAAAGATGACTGAAATTATTATTTAAGAAAAAATATTATTATCGATTTCCTTTTTTTTTTGCTGTCGATTGGCCAATACTCAATAAACGTTTTTTAGATAAAAGTAAAAGTTTATTATGTTTCTCAAAAGATGCTGTTTTTAATACAACTATTTTGATCCATTCATCATAAAAGTTATGTTGAATATATTTTTTTTATTAGTATTTTTATAGTATTAATATGTAATAATTAGTTTTTAATTTCACCCAGGACACAAATTTTCTTAAAAAATAGAGAAAATAGGTAAAACATAATGATTATGTGCCTATAAACGTATGCATTTCAATAGAAGCCAATCACGCAATGACGTCAATGCGCGGAGCGAACGAATTTGAGACGGTTAGGTATCATACTTTCTGTTTATTGTATCATGGGTAACATGTAAGTTTCTACCACACTCCCAGTGGGGCACCCAGACCCTGTATGTAGCAGTCGTAGAGAAATTATAGTGTCCTACACGTGCCGAAAAGACTTTATGACACTCGTCTACGGCTCGTTTCACCAAACTGTCTCATTGGTGTGAAAAGTCTTATTTTCAGCACTTGTTGCACAATATACTATTTCTGTTTTGCGTTCAAAATGATTCCATTTTGATACGCAAATGCATGTCGAAAAGAACTTCTTTTCGATACGGCTTTTGTTGACTGGTTGCTAGGATATTAACAAAATTGTGCAATGTCAAGGCCCACTAGCAAAAATTTCGACACAGCTTTCAATGGGATTTCTAGTAATAAAGACGCCAAAAATGATAATATGGCCGCCCAACTGTTGATCAGGATTAGATTAATAGTTTTCATTAAAAAACCTGTAAAATAGAAAAAAAGAGTATAAAATACACGTTTTAAAAGACATTTAGCGCACTCGCACGTCGCGTCGCACGTTAAGACACTCCACGCAAGCGGGTCGTTTCCTAATTTAGTGATCATGCGAAAAAATATGGTATTTTAGAACAAGTGTCTTAATATTACTATTTTTTCACTATTAAAAAACGGTTCTTTATAGGCCGGAATCTTAGACTTAGATACGTAAACTACATATTTTCAGGCCCATAATAGTTTTATAACCTGAGCTACAATCTCTTCTACAAAAATAAACGACCCCTTTATGGTCACCACTCCCTTAACACCCGTAATTGAAATTTGGGGAAATGATGGTGTTTTTCCATTTGTAATTGGCATTGTTTTGGTTTATTTAGATATAAAATATTTTCGTTTTTATTGGTTCCACCCCTATGCTATGAATGGGAACTATAAGTTTAATCTTACATTTTATGATTAGCACAAAACCAAATGGTTTGAAAAGGGAACATGATTGATTAAGGAATGTATGGAGTGCACAATTTTATGAATAATATTTTCATGCCTAATTTTTATCTCATCCCTTTTAAAAAAAAACAAGTAGGTAGGAATTTTAATTCTAGATAATATTTACTCATACCTGAAAGGATCTTTTGGGAATCTAAAAAATAATTTTTTACCATCAGTTTTATTGAAATAGTTATCCACTGCACAAAATCCAACCATCGTTATAGAAAACGCAACAACAGTCACTAAATAATGTCTCCCTCGCCCTCGTATAATACGTTTGTGCTAAAACTCCCCAGAGTTTCTGCGAGTCTATGAGAAAACTGGATTGAACCGCTCTTACCTCAGGCGGCAAAATCGAGATTTTTATGCATTTGACGCTACCGTTCATTAATTCTACCGTGCCACAGCTTACCAAACAATCAGCTATCCAACTCTTAAAGCTGGAACGGTATGCGCATTCCCCCGTGCAGGCCGCCATTTTGGTTAAAGCCTATCAAATTCGACACTGTTGGCTCATCGCTTGTGTACGTGTCAGATGAGCTCTTTATGTTAGCCAGTATCGTAGTTACAGTTTATATATATTTTCTAGTTACAGTGATTAAGAGTTGCGTACATTTTTGAACAAGTTACTAAAACAGTTTGCTATTATTTTCTATTACTTATTATATGGCTAGTCTGTGTTACTTATGCATTGCAAATACTTTATATATGTGCTTATATATAATAGAAATGGATAAACCGAGAGGTAAATACGTTTGTGCCGCTAAAAACTGCAGTACGAAAAAGTATACATCTAACAAGAAAATACGTTTTTTAGATTTCCTAAAGATTATCATTTGACAAGTACTTTAAAAATCATGTACTTTTGTAGCCTAGACGTATTTTATTCATTAATAAGCATAGGTAGCTATTTTTACTGGAGTGTAAGTAAGTTTGAATGTAATAATGTAATATAATAATGTAATTGTTTTAATAGTTATTTATGTTTTTAGAGCGTAAAGTAACGGAATGCCGCTTGAGAAAGAATGTTACCGCGCGAAACGGAACGGAGCGCGTACGCGTTAACCTTTCAAAAATGGCAATCTTATTTTGCGCTCGAAAAATACACAGAACTTTTTTTACAGCCGCACTTTTAAAAATTAAATGCACATTTTTCTCTATACTTATTCTGAAAGGTTGCAAAGGACTGTCATTTTTCGCATATTAATATTCGGCCATATTTAGAGTAGGAGTGAAGGCAACAACTGTAATAAACGCACGACTGTCATTTATTTACTTTTGGTTGCCATGACTTTTCATAGCACACTCGAGGGAAAAAGTGAGAATTTTCTTTTCCAATTACGCTCTAGAGCGTAAAATAAGGATGCCCTGGCATTCGTCGATTTTGCGATTACATTTAAATTTAATAATGAGATATTTTGCGCACGGCTGTAGAAAAAACAATTATTGTACAGGGTGGCCCATTTAAAAGAGGCCTACACCTTATCTCGAAAACTACGCGGGTTGCAAAAAAATACAAAAAAAGGAACAACTGTTCCTAGTAAAATGATGCTTATTTTTTACATTTTTTAATCGTCACTTTTTGTATACAGGGTGGTCAAACAAAGTTACATTTTTTCAATGAAACACCCTATATTTTATTAAATTTTGGGATTATATTTAAAATTGTAAGCATATTTGATGTATGGTGTTATACCTCTAGAGCTAGTACGTTCACAGCTATAAACAGTTGAAAAACGGTACTTTGGCTACTTTTCACCCTGGTAGCAAAAGACCATTAGAGATGGAGTAAACGAATTCCACATTCCTATCTTAACCTTTCAAGAGCTATCTGACAGTTAAATAGATGCGAGGAAATCCCCACGATGTCTTAGTTGCTTTTATAGCAAAAACTGAATATTTTTCAAAAGAATTTTGATCAATTCGTTGGCCTGCCAAATATTTGCCAAAAGTTATTAAGTATTTCTCAAACGGTTCAGTTTAGCCACGCTTGTCCCGAGTTCCCAAAAATTTTGTTATTTAATTAAACATACGAGTTAGGACATCTTATACTTTAAAAGATATTAACAAAAACTTTAAAAGTATTAATAAAAATAAGCTTATGGGAAACTCAATAACTATACTTTTAAATAGATACATATTTGATAACAAACCTATTTTATATCTTTAATTTTTGTAAAATAAATCATTTTTTCTATGATTTTAGTGGCTTATATTTCATTTCTTCCCGCTTAAGACAATATATTATATAAAAAAATAAGTATAGGCACCTATATTTAATAAATAAAGAGTTAAGACTGTGTGCATGTACGAAATATACTAAATGAAACACTCTTTGTATTCCATGCATAAAATTTTAATCCAAAAGGACCTCTAAACTAGCGTAACAGAGCGCTTTCGGCCGGAGCCATCATTAGTGTTACCTGGAAAGTGAGTAAAAGAACCACCCATTAGTGGAAAACAGTAAATGCTGTAGGATTTTGGGTTGAGAAATGAAAAATTGCAAATTGAATTGTTATGTAAACTGTGGCAAGAATAAAATTGAATTTTGAAATTTATTATTAAATTATAGAAAAACTTCCACTGTGCCAGACGAGATCCAACAAATTGATATGATCAATGTCAAAAGGTCTGAAGCAAACATGACATTTGAATTTGTTTTTAAATTGGTCGATCAAGTAGGTGTAAAAAATTTTTTGGGAAGTGATAAAAGTACTTAATTAAGTGGGTTGCAAATGAACTATTTAAGAGAGGATATTAACCTTAGCCAACCCAACTCGAAGAAAGAAAAAGGAAAAGCTTAACTAATTAAGAGAAGAGATTAGCATAGGCTAACTTAACTCGGGGAATTGAAAGAGGAAGAACCAGAAAGAGCTTACCTAATTAAAAG
Source organism: Pissodes strobi (assembly GCA_016904865.1). Taxonomy (NCBI): domain Eukaryota; kingdom Metazoa; phylum Arthropoda; class Insecta; order Coleoptera; family Curculionidae; genus Pissodes; species Pissodes strobi. The sequence goes on from MU188842.1 coordinate 28,253, forward strand.
AAAAGATTAGCCTGGGCTAACTCTACTCGAAGAATTGAAAAAAAGAAAGAAAAGGAAAGAGCTTAACTGATTAAGAGAAGAGATTAGCCTGGAAGAACCAGAAAAAGCTTAACTAATTAGGAGAAGAGATTAACCTGGGCTAACTCTATTCAAAGAATTGAAGAAAGGAATAGCTTAACTGATTAGGAGAAGAGATTAGCCTGAGCTATCTCAACTCTGTAAAATAAATTAAATTTTCGTATTATATATAAGTGTCAAAAATAGTTATTTGTGTATTTAGAGCGCAAAGTAACAGATTGCCGCTTGAGAAAGAATGTTACTGCGCGACGCGTAGCGGAGCGCAGTAATCTTTCGAAAACGGCAATTTTACTTTGCGCTCGAAAAACACACAGAACTTTTTCTACAGCCCCATTTTTTAAAATTAAATGCACATTTTTCTTTATACTTATTCTGAAATTTGCAAATGACTGTCAGTTTTGACATATTATGTTCGGGCTTCGGGCATATTTAGAACAGGAGTGCCAGCAACAAACTGTAATAAACGCACGACTGTCATTTATTTATCTTCGGTTTCCATGACCATTCATAGCACACTAGACGGAAAAAGTGAGAATTTCCTTTTCCATGTTCGCGCTAGAGCGCAAAATAAGGATCCACGGCATTCGTCGATTTTGCGTTTTCATTTGAATTTAGTATTTAGTTATTTTGCGCGCGGCTGTAGAAAAAGGTTTTTTGAAGGAAGGAAAGTACTTAATTAAGTAAAATCTGTTTAGAAAATGGGGAATATGGCAGCTGTCTTTCACAGATATTTTTATTAACAATTTAGGCAATTTACCTCTAGCCACTCCTGACAATACGGAAATTTTACATTGGTTTCGTTATGTGAACGACTGTCTTTGCTTCTTGGACTGCGATGAACAGGGAGTCAATGCTCTTTTGAACAAGTTGAATACTATTCACCCGAGCAGTTTACAATCAAACTTGAGGTTAATAAAAAACTTAATTTCCTAGACATTACTGTTCGCAGAACTTTGGACGGTCTTGATTTTTCAATTTATAGGAAACCTACTCAGACCGATCACACCATTTCTTGTCAATCCCATCATCTGTGGCAACATGAAATGGCAGCCTTTCATTGCTACGTAAATAGGTTAATTAATATACCACTGTCTACAATCGAATACAATAAAGAAGTCAATATAATCAAACAGATCGCCTTCAATACTCATTTTGAGCAGTCTTGTTGATAAGTTAATTAATAAAACAAAAATCAAGAAACTCAGAAGGGAACTCTAACAGTCTTTTAGACAATTCATCTAAAAAGTACTTTTCCATTTCTTCTTTTATTACTCAAGCCAACAGCCGAAGCTCTAAGACCATTCGCCATTATGTCAGTAATCCCTCAATTTCTTGTAAAAATAAAGATAAATTACAAACTTTTTCAAATAATACGAAGGATAAAATAGACACCCTCTCATTTGGAATTTATAAACTGTCTTGCAGTTCTTGCGATAAAACATATATAGGTAGAACATGTAGGCCTCTCAGAGTACGCATTAGTGAACTCTTACTCTGCTTTTGGTGAACATTTGCGCAATCATAACCACAGTTTCAGTTCCTACTCTAACGCTAAAATCCTTCATAACGTCTCATCAAAAAAACTTCAATAGGCTGGACTTTCTGGAGGATATCGAGATCAACAGCGAGCTGCTTACAAACAGCCATTGCCTCAATAATCAAGTCAATCTTAACAGACCTTACACACAGTTACACAGGTGAATTCTTGTTTGAAGTTCCTCTGTCTACATATTCTAAACAGATTTTACTTAATTATGTACTTTCCTTCCTTTAAAAAACCTTTTTTTAACAGTTATATTATAAGAGAATTTAATTTATTTTACCCAGTTCAGTTAGCTCAGGCTTCTTTCTTTTCAATTCTTTGAGTAGATAATCTCTTCTCGTAATTAGTTAAGCTCTTTCTTTTTTCTTTCCTTTTCAATTCTTCAAGTTAGGTTAGCTAAGGTTAATATTCTCTCTTAAGTAGTTCATTAGCAACCCACTTAATTAAGTACTTTTTTCACTTCCCAAAACATTTTTACACCTACTTGATCGACCAATTTAAAAAAAAGCAGATAAGTCTTGTTTGTTTCAGACCTTTTAACATTGATCATATCAATTTGTTGGGTCTCGCATGATACAGTGGCAGGTACTTTAAGACTTTTATTCATCTCTCACACATTACTTGTTTTTAAAAAAATTTAAATTACCGCCATTTCTTGCAGTATTGCTTTCTGCGTCGGCGGTATACTTGACAAGCTTGTCAACGGAGACATGTTTGTCATTCGATTTGTCGTGATTTCCATGTCGGTCGGTCTGTTTTTTGTTTATTGTTAAATTATGCAACAAGTTGCATTTCAAAAAATGCAACTTGTTATTTAAATTTTGATGTGACCGTTATCGTTCGATGTAGTTTGTGCCACTTCGTGGATGTCTTTTTGTTCCATTGACAAGTGAATGAAAATACTTCCATCATTTTCTTTTCATTTCGCTTAATAACATAAGAAAAAATTACACCCACAAAAAATCATTTACAGTTTTAATTAACATCTTTTATATCCTAAATTCAAAAATTCAAATTTAAATTTCAAAATTCAATTTTATTCTTGCCACAGTTTACATAACAATTCCATTTGACATTTTTTCATTTCTTAACCCAAAATCCTTCAGCATTTACTGTTTTCCACTAATGGGTGGTTCTTTTCCTCACTTTCCAGATAACACTGATGATGGCTCCGACCCAAAGCGCTCTGTTACCCTAGTTTAGAGGTCCTTTTGGATTAAAATTGTATGCATGGAATTCAAAGAGTGTTTATTTAGTACCTATATTTAAAACAAAAAATTGATATCTATTTTTTTCATTCAGCGAGAATGTAGGTACACAAATATACAAATAAAAATTAACTAAAACCGTTGATTGAACCCAATCAACGATAAAACTAAAAAAAAAAAAGATATAATAACAAAACTACAATCCTGTCTGTTTGAAATTGAATATTTCTTATTCAATGGTTTTTAACCCAAAATGGCGTCAGTGACGTCAGATTTTTATTTTCACTTAGATCAAAGGCGCCGACGAGAGTCGGTTAGCTGATTGTTTGGTAAGCTGTGTCAATACCATCTTTCTTCCTACAGGTTTAAGGTTGATTCTCACTATATATTCCGTTTCCATACCATATCCCTTCCGTAAACGCTCCGTACAATTTGATTGTATTCACACTGATACCTTACGTTTCATTTCTATATCAGTAGATCTGTTACTACACCCTTGGGAACGTTAAATACGTATAATGTGGTCGGAAGAAAATTTAATAATTGCCGCTCATGATACAATAAACGGAAGGTATGATACCTAGCCGTCTCAAATTCGTTCGCTCCGCGCAGTGACGTCATTGCTTGATTGGCTGCTATTGAAATGCATACGTTTATAGGCACATAATCATTATGTTTTACCTATTTTCTCCATTTATCAAGACAATTTGTGTCCTGGGTGAAATTAAAAACTAATTATTATATATTAATACTATTTATTTAATAAAAAAAAAACTACTATTCAACATAACTTTTATGATGAATGGATCAAAATAGTTCTATTAACAGCATCTTTTGAAAAACGTAATAAACTTTTACTTTTATCTAAAAAACGTTTATTGAGTATTGGCCAATCGAGAGCAAAAAAAAAAGGAAATCGATCATAATATTTTTTCTTAAATAATAACTTTAGTCATCTTTCTTTTTTCAGAAATTGTTAAATTTATCAAATCCTGATGGTAGCAAGACCATTAGAGATGGAGTAAAATTAATTTCACATTCCTATCTTAACTTTTTAAGAGCTATCTGACAATACTAATTGGCAGGTGGTACCATGGGTACCAAATCTGGTACCTCGATAGGTATCATTGGCCGGTGGTACCATGGGTACCAAATCTGGTACCTCAGTAGGTACCATCAATTAGCACCATCAGATAGCTCTTGGAAAGTTAAGATAGGAATGTGGAATTAATTTGACTCCATCTTTAATGGTCTTCCTGCTACCAATGTGAAAAGAAGCCAAAGTACCGATTTTCAACTGCTTATAGCTGTGAAACTACTAACTTTAGAGGTATAACATCATACATCAAATTTAATATGCTTAGAATTTTAAGTAGAATCCAAAAATGTTGTAAAATATAGGGTGTTTCATTTAAAAAAGTGTAACTTTGGTATAGGCCCGTCTTAGTACATAGTCATCTTCCTCAAAATGTTTTGAGCAAATACGTGCAGAAGTTTTATTAAATTTATCCTTACGAAAACACAGGTGAACCCATTCACTACACATATTTTGTCTTTGGGAAAAGTGAAACACCTTATATTCCTATCAAAGTTTTTGCCTTGGTTATCCACCTTACATCCGTCCACAGCACACCTCATTATTAAACGTTTTTTAATAAAAAATACCAACAAACGCCGTCTAAGGAACAGTAACGCCAACAAAATTTAAATATAAAACATACGAATCTCAAATGCAAAGCACACGTTCGTTCATGTTGTAAATGACGGTCGGCGCGCGGTGCCAAACAACGCTCGCAATGACGTCACAGGCGAATCGTCGCCTGCGCGATATCATATCTTACGTTTATTGTATCATGATTGCCGCTCTTATTTTGGACGAGGAAGAGCGTTTGCAAAGATAACGTAAAAGGCGTTTCGGAATATACAATTTATTGAAGCAACGAAATGTTGATGGAGAATATATTACATATTTTCGAAGTTGATGGACGATGACACAAAATTTTACCAGTATTTACGCATGTCAAAGCAACAGTTTCATGAACACTATTATCCAATATTGCAGTGCTATTAATATTATTTCATCATTCATTTTAACATAGTTTTACAATATTACAATTTTAATTAACAAAATAAATCTATACCTATACGGGACGCTTCTTCAATTCACAGTATTCACACTAGCCGATCCGTTTCCAACTCGTTTCAGCCTGTCCGCTAAAAAAATACGTAGGCCGGTATGTAAACGAAATGGAAAATGTGCATACGCGCGCAATAGCATGTCTTCCGCGCGTATTACCAAAGACAATTCTTTGGTATTACCGTTGTTTGAATACTCCTTTATTCAAACAACGGTATTACTTAAAGGCGAATTTCTATATTCAATAATTTACGGCATGGTGACAGAAAGGATATGGTATGGAAACGGAATGTATAGTGGGAATCAACCTTAACTCTTCGATATACAATTGAGTTTACTTTACAGTAACCTTTTTCAAGTTACATTTCCATTTCAGCGACACGGCCGTAGGGTACAAAAACACCGAAATTTTGAGGACTCTGGCGTTTACGGCAAATACTAACTTTTCGATGCAAAAGCTGCGGACATGCGTAATGTCTGAATGTATCAGAATTACCCAATTTACAATCTAGCGAAATTCGTTCAACGCCTCTGGTGATGTAGTAGTTAGACGTTCTGATTGTCCGACCTCGATTCCCGTCGGTCGCAAGACATGTTTTGTTGACTTTTTTTAAGATTATCTTGTTTTTGATGTGTTAACATCTTACGCGTAACGTATGAGGGTAAATCTCGGCAAATGGGACGGGGAAAAGTGAAGGCCTATGTGACCGGGCATGACCAATTTAAAGTTTACTGCCTCCACTCATTGAAAAAAGTAGCAAAATAGTATACTGATCGCGCCTCGTATTAGTTTAGACACGATCAAATTCCGTCAGAGAAAGATAGCAAGTTCGAGCAGATGACGTGGAAGAAACGAAGGTAAAGGATAGGGTTTGAATTCTCAATATATTATTATATAATACTCTAAGTATATTTCGATCCATAGGTTGATGATATTTCTGGTGGCATTAAAATTAATCCAGATATTATTTAAGAATTATGTTGGGAATTGGAACCTTTGGCAAAGTGCACTAAAACGGAGTCTTATCCACAATACCGAAACAGAATTATTGCACTCGAAGCGGGTTTCGCTAAACATGTTAGCATCACCAGGAAATGAGTAATCATCTTCCTGATGAACGCGCGTCGAGTGCAATAATTCTGTTTCGGTATTGTGGATAAAACTCCGTTTTAGTAATTATTAAAGAATCCTAACTAATATTATAAATGCGAGAAATGCGAATAACTAATATTTTAAATGCGAATGTGTTTGTTCGTTTGTTTCTTACGCTTTCACACATAAATTAGTCAACCGATTATCATGAAATTTTGTACAGATATATTCAAAAGTATAGTACATAGGACATATGACACTTTTAGCTTTTATCCGCGGCTTCACTCGCATTGATTATTACGGTTAATTTTAATCTTATTTTCCAGGCGTAAATTACTTAACCGATGATCATTAAATTTTGTACAGATATTTTCAAGAGTATAGTAAAGGACATAGGACACTTAGTTTTTACCCGCGGCTTCGCTCGCATTGATTTTTACGGTTAGCTTTAATCATATTTTTTATTTTTTGAGATTATATTCACTAAAAGTTTTTTCTTGATTTTAGGCATGTCTTCGGTTAATTTCGGTTTGTTTTTGTCCGTTGCGCCCCTGTAGCAAGCGAAGCGAGCGGAGGGCTATGCTTGAAGTGTAATATTAGACATTCTAATGCAAACGTTACAAATGTAAACATTAAACAACGCACGTTAGGCGGTATCTGTGACGGAAATGTGTTTTGCGGGCTGTCTGTAACCGTTAGTGTAAAACGTGTTCTTTCCAATGCCAGAACCTAGGCAACCAATTCCAAATAAGTGGTTGCCTATATTCAGGCGTCACGCGGCCTAAGCATTAGATTTTCATGTCGATGATGTCGATATAGGATATGTTTACACATCAGTGTCTCGAGTACTACAGATTCGCTATTTTTTTTCTTAATTTTGGACATGCGTTGGGTTAGTTTTTGTTGGTTGCGCCCAAGATAATAAACAAGAGAGGATAGTTACATCGGACCATATATTTAATACTCATGCAACGGACAAAGTTTGGCGCGAAAGGCTTAACATATGGCAAAGTCGTACGGGCAAGACTATTTTTCTTGTTTAGAGTGTATAAAAATGTGTTTACACAAAATTTTAAATGGATAATAAAATTAAACTATTTCTTATTAAATTACCATGTTTTTTTATCAATAAAGAATGCTCTTTGTTTTTGAATTCAAACAAACCTTGATACGCCAAAAGTAACTATAAAAGTATAACGATTATTAAATTATTAAATCTTGTATGAAAAGTATCCTTAAGAGTATGAGTAATATGACTGACAACTCTTTTATACAGTGTGGGCCAAAAAAGTATGCATAATTTGCAAAAGCTTAATAATTGCTTCTCAGAAAATTTTATTCTATATTGAAGTTAGTACTTAAGAAGAAATAAGTTTAACGATACGAAAGCTGGGATTAAGTATACACGGGGCGCGAAAAATAAAAATATGTTACTTTCTAAAACATGTTTTTTGAGACTGCAAATGTGAAATACAAGCGAGAAAGCTATAAGTTTATCCATACATGCTTCATGCGTGTTCTGTGGATACATGTACGATAGTAGATGTATAGACGTCCGATATAGACGGACTAAACTCTCCCCCTTCACTTTTTTTTACGGTTGTGCATATGACCTTGGGATTGTTCCAAGTGAACATGACCTTGAACGCTCTTGGGACTGCTAGCAGAGGGTTATTGTTCAATTGTTCATGGTGTTTGAAAGTCAGTTAAGGACATGCAACTTGACTTTGCGTGCCCTTGAGATAATTTCGTCATCTACCTCGAATGTCATTGTGGATATTTAAAAATCGTACTCGTATGACGTAACATAACTTTGAGAAATATGTTCTATATATAAGACGCATTAATGAAGAAAACAGTCATAACCTTTCTGACTAGTAAAGCACTGTTTAGTATTCTGATTGTATCATCCGTGAGGTGCATTTATTAAAGGTATTACTACATGATCGGAAAATATATGCCCCAAATTCATCTCAACCAGTTTAAATAGTATAATAAAATTCGCATTATCACGTTTGTTGTTGTTTTTTTATAATATAAGTACATCAGCTCTAGAAAAAACATCTTACTATGTTTAACATGGCACCTGTTACCAGAACCAGAACAAATCATGGATTAGCTCGTGTGCTACCATGTACTGATTTCAAACTTACTACCTGTGGCGACTACAATATTCGAGGGAACCGCCTAACTAAGGTATCAATCCAAGAGGTGTTACGGATGCAACCACGAAGTAATATGTAGACTGTAAAATTAAAGAATTACGTCAAACATTTGACATACAATGAGGAAGGTTGTACAAGAACAAAGAAGTAGTCATTTAACCGTATAGCATTTGTATTACTCATGTATTGCATACTCACTTCTGTAGCTAGAATAATGTTATTTGATTTCTTATATTTACTTAGTCTTAGTCAGTTAAGGACATGCCACTCGACTGTAGTGCCCTTGAGATAATTTCAAGTCATCGGCCACAAATGCCACTGTGGATATTTGAAGATAATAATATTCGAATTTTGTCTTTCATTGATCGAGTGTTAATGCGTGATGTCAAAATTGGAGCTCCCTTTCGTGCAGAAACATTCGGAATGTTGATGCGAAAGTGTATTAAAAAGTTGCAATTTGGCATGATTGTTTACCGTCGGCCGGCTGCTTTAGGCGATAGTTAATGACAGAAAAGTCCAGCGGACAATTATCTGCCGACGTTTCGCCTGGTTATAAATTGGCCAAAAATTCATTTGTTATTGCAAAAAAATTACTATTATGGTATGATCGTTTACTGTCGGGCTTTCATGGCGATCGTCTATTTATGTTATGTGATAGCGAAAAATATCAATGGCCGACGGTTTTCACAGCTAGAAACATATTTAGTGATAAATTCAAACTGCAATTTTTTTATGAATATGGCATGATTGTTTACCGTCGGCCGTTTGACAATGTTATTAAATTTCGATGAAATATAGATGATTATATCACTGGGCGACGTTTTTGACGGTAGTAAACATTCGGCCGAAGCAATTTACAGTCCAAAGAAACGCATACAATTTGGACTGTTTGTTTAGCGTTGGCCATCAATTTCATTCAACTGATAATGTTGCAAAATGACGATGTGCACAAGGGCCGACGATACGGATGGTTAAAATACCTTTTAAACAAATTAAAAAGATGTAAAAAAATACAAACAATTTTAACTGATTGTTTATCGTCGGACATCAGTTTCAGTAAACTGATAATATTGCAAAACGACGATATCTACGTGGGCCGACGAATCGGGAGTTAGTAATATTTTCTAAATAATTTAAATGCTATCAAATAATTGAATATGATAATTTAAGATTGCACAACATTTAAGTAACTAATTTTGAAATATTATACATATAATATATTATATTCCGGCATACTTAGAGCAGGAGTGCAAGCAACATCTGTAACAAACGCACGACAGTCCTTTATTTATATTTCAGTTGCCAGTTTATAAAGAGGCGTCGTCGTGGGTGAATGGTCGCAGTGGTTTTAACGTCGAAAAATAGGTAATAACGCCAGTATTACATGCAAAAATATTCTGAAAATGTGTAAATAGTCGATGATCACTACAACACGTCGACTCTTATAAAAATAGTTCGTGAAACTTTTAAACTTAATCAGCAAAACGTGTGGCAAACTACATCAAAAGATTATCATGACAGGTTAAAAAGAGAAGCTGCTTATGAAATATTAGTGGAAAAAATGAAAGATGTGGAGCCTTTGGCAAACAAAGATTGTGTAATTAACAAAAAATTATAATATGCGTAGCAGTTTTCGGAAAAAAGATCAAGGAATCGTTGAGAACAGGAAGCGGTGCAGACGAAGTATACCAGCCAAAATTGTGGTATTTTCAACTCTTACAATTCTTAAATGACCAGGTACTTTCCACAGCTTACAATAAACCAATAACAGCAAGAGCATCGTCTGTCGATGCCATCACGTCCAAAAACATGGACAAACTGGTACGCCTCAAGGCTGTCCGCCACATTTTCCGCAGTGTGTGGAGACCCCCTTCTTTTTATGTTCGCCTCGCAGTCTAGCGCCTCAAGGTTGCAGGGCCGGTTCTAAGCATATTTTTTGGGGGGGTGTGGAGAAGTTGAAATGCCGAATGCTCCAAATATAGCGCCGAATATTTTTTCCGTTGGTATTCTTAACCTACACAATGTGGTACACATTATTCCTAAAAAAAAATATTTTAAAATCATAAAACCATTAGATAAACAACAATATATTTTCGTAGACATACGTATCAAACTATGATTAAAGCGAGTTTAATTAAAGAAGACCACCGTGAAATTATCGTTTCTAACGGATTCTTTTCTAAAATATCCTTTTTCTTTTCTTCATTAACAATGAATCTAGTCATGATTCGCTCATTGTTTTCCTCAGAAAATGTTTAGTAAATTTAACCTTACTAAATGTCATTCATTGGACGCCACACTAACTGGAATTATTGGAACTAAAGTAAAGAATTTATAACTTAATGGTAAAATGTCTTTTACTTTGTAAGCCTTTTAAAAACTGCATTTAAAGTCGAAAAATCTTGATAATGATCGATAAATATTTCCAATTCAGCCTGAAGGGCTTGATCTATGTGATATTCTGCTGGAAATAAATTTATTGCCGCTCCTATAAGTTTAAAGCTAGAGTTTTCGCGGCTTAGAGGGAATGTAAAAATTTTGGAAAATTTATGATCTTTAATTTTTTTTTTAATTTTCATTAATTGGGTTAAAAAGACTATAAAGAACAACTTTGAATTCTCAGATATGAAATAAATTGAGTGTAAAGGTCACTTCTGAATCTCTATTTGTATCCAATTTTTTAAGAGCTATTCTCCTTCTATGATTTTTTTCAAAATCAGCCTCACCATCAATTCCTTTTTTTACCAAACTCAAGAGCCAAATTACCAAATTGCAATAGCGCCACCATGTCATCGCGATTGTTATTGATGGAATTCAATGAAATAATGGTTGGCTCAATTAACAGTATAGCCGTAATAATATTAAGCTGCTTAGATTCTAGAGGTTATTATATTTTTTATGAACATGAATGCAATAATTACATGAAAAGTAAGGATTTATTTTGACCATATTAAAGGCTTGGTTTCTTGTTTTGATATCAAAATTATTTTGATTATATCTCATTAAATACATCTCTAGTTACCTCAAACGACGTCCACACTGATTTTATAGACTCGGCGCCTGCAGTATCAATTAAATAACAGTGGAATGTTCTCTTATGCACACAATTTCGTTCCACAACATACAATAAATAAACCGATCGACCGGGTATAGTGCTGGCGCTGACCATAGGTTTTACGTGCCCAATTTTCTGAACAGCTTATTAAAGTATGTCTACTTGTAAAACGTGCAACGCAAAGGAAGGCGACTCGTACTCTCTTGCAAAATGTGACAATTGCAAGACACTACTGTATGTAAACTGTTCCACTCTTACAGCGTCTGAGCACAAGGGACTTACGGTTAAGAAGCGATCCCCTTGCGTGGCCTACAACTGTAAAGAATGTCTTCAGCTCAAAACTACGGCTATTGGAGACAAGAACACTTTGTCTATTTTAAATCAGCTACTAAATAAAGGTTTTGAAGAGGTTAAAGGCCTTATCCTTAAAACCGAAAAATCAAATGAAAAGCTCTCAAAAACACTAGATAGCACAAATAGATCCCTGACCTGTTTCAAAACTGAGCAGGCTCTTGCGTTGTCCAAATTGGATGTTTTATCCACGACTGTTTGTGACATTAAGAAATGCAACGAGGAACTTCAGACCAGTGCTAGAACTACGACTCTACGCACGACAGGGAACGATTAAAAATAGATACAAGATTTGCAATTTGCATATGAAAAATTAAAGAGCAACAAGCGAAAATACTGTGCCGTAGGAATGATTTAGAAAAAAATAGCACCAGCCTCAGGGTAAATCCCGCCGGTACCCAATCAAATTCTGGTTGCAACTCTATGACTGGAAAACAAAACCAATCTGAAAAAACAGCCAATACCCCATACAATTCGAAAAGTACTGCCCTCGTAGTCCAAAAGAAAACTGTCGAAACTCTCACAGCGGCTGAGCTAGCTCCTCAAACCTTTATTATTATCTCCAAGATCTCGAACGACGCGTCAGATGCGACAGTAATGGAATATCTTAAAAATAATTCTAGCAAAAGTGAAAAGTTCTATATTGAAAATGTACCCGTTAAGTCGGGCGAATACAAAGCTTTTAGAGTGAAGGCTAGAAAGGAACTTGACAACCTCATGAACCCCCAAAATTGGCCTGAACATATAGTTATTAAAAAATCTCAGCAGATATAGCCATTTCGTTCCTAGTTTTCAAGCAGTTACAACAATCAGGGAAACAGCTACAACCGAAGCTTCAACCGCAACAGCCGAGGCTTTAATCACCAACCGAGATGGAAAAGATAACTCTCAAACATACATTTGAAAAACCATCCACGTTAACACACAAGGCATCACAAACAAGATATCTCAATTGGAACTTCTGTTACAACAAGAAAATCCACAATTTTTATGTGTGTCGGAACATTGGATGGTGGAGGAGCAAGCAAAAGTTACTACCATACCAGGATACCAATTAGCAGTAAACTTCTCGAAAAAACACTCCATGGTGGTGTAGCCATTTACAGCAAGAATGAACACTTCAAAACCATGGACTTACTTAAATTCTCAACATAATTAATTTTAGAATGCGTAGGTATCTCATTTAAATTTAATAATACAGGGATAGCTCTTCCGTCAGTTTATCATTTGTGCAATCATGCTATTCCAGATAGTTTTAGCAGATTCATAACTGCATTCAATGAAACACTTTGTTATATTACATCTCAACATCAATTTATTTTCATATGCGGTGACCTAAATGTCCGACTTGCTGGAAAGTTTTAATATACGGTCTATTCTACCACTTGAACCCACTAGAGAACCCCGAATCATACTCCCTCCGTCTTAGATTATGTTATCACAAACCTCCCCAACTTTCAGGCCAGTAATCTTGAGGCAAACATAGCGGACCATAAAGCACAAATTATTATCTTGGAAAGTAACAGCCTTAACAATTAAATTGTAGTCTCCAATAAACATTACCACCAGCCTGAGCCATTTACATACCCTCAATGACGTAATACGAATCATGGTTTTTTTCTGGCACAATTTTTTTATTGTTTGGAGGTTGCCTGTCCTAT
>MU188842.1:41553-58042 GCA_016904865.1 Pissodes strobi
CGGTACTCAGTTATCTAAACAAATTTACTCACAGACAAAAAAAATATTTCATGAACGACTAACTATAGAAAAACATTTCTTGAAACAAAAACTAATTTCTTGAAACAAAAACTAATAGATACTGCATACAACTTAAAAACTATCTGGCATAAACACTAGGTTTTGGAAAAATAACCAGACTAATTACTGACAAGCAGCATGGCTTTAGAAAAGACTTTTCAACAAATACAGCTGATTTTGAGCTACTAAACTTAATCTACACGGGCATTGATTCATCATATTACACTTTTTTTTTCGACCTAACGCGGTCTTTTACTGCTTGATTCAGTTCATTTTTAAAAAAGAAGATGGACGCGTTGGGTATTAGAAGTAAAACCAACGACTGGCTAACTTCATAGATGGAAGAACGCAAAATAAAAGTAAGAGTTGGGTAGGTTACATCTCAGGAAAAAAATCAACTGCGGTATGCCACAAGGCAGTACACTATCACCTTTGTTATTTACACTTTTCATTAACGACGTAGAAAAACATCTACAACTATCTGATAAAGATACCAATCTAATACTTTACGCAGACGACTGTACCGTGGCGATTTCAGCAAATAGCCTTGAAAATCTGGAAAATAATTCCAATGAGTCTCCAATAAATTTGCCACATGGTGCATGAAAAACAGGCTTATTGTTAGTGAATCGAAAACTTGTTATATGGCCTTTTCACAGCGCAAAGATTTTCCCCATGACACAATATTATCCCTAAATACTAAACGAATTAACAAAACTGGCAACTTCAAATTTGTAGGTATTTATTTGGACCCTCATCTAAAATGGTGTAATCACCTGAATCACGTGGCTAGTAAACTTAACATGGCATATTTTGCCATCAGAAACCCCAAAAATGTCCTAGAAACTAAACAACTTTTTAATACATATTATGCCCTAGCTTATAGTCATATGAGTTATGGTATTATCTATTGGAGTCAATCATCAGAATTATCCAGAATATTTATCCTACAAAAAAGAATAATCAGAAAAATATTTTCACTTAGCCATTTAAATTCTTGTAAACGACATTTTCAAAAACACAAAATTTTGTCACTACCGTGCATTTTAATTCTACATGCTGTGCAATTCGTAAAAATAATTACAGATTCTCACAAGCCCCAAACATACATAGTTATCCTATAAGGGCTAACAACAATATATACATCCCTCTCTACAAAACTACATCCTTTCAGAAAAGCCCATATTGCTTTTACAGCAACATGTATAACCAACTACCATCAGCAAGTCTAAAAGAAATAAACTTATTTACTAAGTTCAATAAAACAGTAAAAAGCTGCCTCATTGAGAGATGTTTCTATAAAGTCAATGACTACTTTACGATTTTAGGATAGTTCTTATTTTAATGCATTTTAGCTATATAACCTAATTAAGTCAAGTCATCTTTAATTTATAAATTGTTAAAGACTGGAGACCCCAATTGAGAAGCTCAAGTCTTGTTACTGTGAAATGTATTAGCAAAACTTTTTGTAGCTTTTTAGTTCTTAGTTTTAAGTTTTGTTTTGTTAACTATTCATACACAACTTCAAAACTGTCAAAATAGGAAGATTGAAATAAATAAATAAAATAAATAAAAAATGAGAATTTCCTTTCCCTTTACGCTTTAGAGCGCAAAATAGGTTCCGCGGCATTCGTCGATTTTGCAATTTCATTTGAATTTGGTAATTAGTTATTTTGTGTGCGGCTGTAGAAAAAAATTTTTAAAGACAAAGTCGGTTCCGATCAATATATTATGTTGCAGCGAGTCTCAATGAGGACGCGGGTCGCTCGGCCTGATGCAGTGTTTTACATTCCATTGGTGATAGGGGTACCTAGTGCAAATGTTCAAAAATTTATGAATCTTTGAAAACTCGCTATTAGATATTGCTATCGCCCGATTCATCGGCCCACGTACATATCGTCGTATTGCAAATATTGCAATATTATCAGTTTACTGAAACTAATTGCCGACAGTAAACGATCAGCCCAAATTGTTTGTATTTTTTTAAAAATTTTTAATTTTTGTATAAGGTGTTTTTTAACCGTCTGATTCGTCGGTCAACGTTTACATCGTTATTTTGCAACATTATCAATCGAATGATGCTGATGACCGACGGTAAACAAAATCAGTTGTTCATATTTTTTAACCCAAACATTTTAATTTGTTCAAAATAGTTTATAACCGCCTGAATCGTCGGCCTTTGTTATAAACAACAATATTTCGTCTAAATTGAAGTAACTGTCAATATTTTACACGGTAACCAATCATGCCATATTCATAAAAAAATACAGTTTGAATTTATCACTAAAAATGTTTCTAACTGTGAAAACCGTCGGCCATTGATCTTTTTCGCTATCACGTAACATAAATAGACGTTCGCCATGAACGCCCGACAGTAAACGATCATACCATAATAGTAATTTTTTTGCAATAACAAATAAATTATTGGCCAATTTATAACCACGCGAAACGTCGGCAGATAATTGTCCGCTGGACTTTTCTGTCATTAACTATCGCCTAAAGCAGTCATCCGACGGTAAACAATCATGCCAAACGGCAACTTTTTAATACATTTTCGCATCAATATTTCGAATGTTTCTGCACGAAAGAGAGCTCCAATTTTGACATCACGCATTAATACTCGATCAATGAAAGAGAAAAATTCGAATGCCCGACGGTAAACGATTATGCCGAAAAAACTGGCATGAGCTGTTAGTCTAAGACGCATTAATGAAGAAAACAGTCATAATAACCTTTCTGACTACTAAAGCACTGTTCAGTATTCTGATAGTCGCATATTGTATTAACTGTGAGGTGCATTTAATAAAGGTATTACCACAGCTTATTCAATAACCAGCTATTCATCTCTATCGAAATCGGAAAGTTGGAGTATCGGGCACTGCGCATCCTGACATTGCCCTTAGCGGTTCAGTTTCACGGTCTCGTGATTTTTCAGGCAATGTAATGACACGAAGCGAATTGAATTTAAAATGAATATTCCCTTCAAAATCCACGACAAATTCGCCCGAAGCTACGGCTAGTGCCCTAAAAAGACCGGAAATTTCGGATTTTTATACAATTTTGCCATTTAAAATCGTTTTCAAACGAATTTTAGACGATAATACATCGTATTTTAAATTAAACGAACTGTCAAAAAAATTATTCAGATGCCCAGACGTTTAGAAAAATATTAACTCATGGCCCTCTTCTAAAATTTTCACTTGACTTTCCCAAATCAAAGGATGCCGCCGCAAGATGAGTAGCTGGTTATTGAATAAGCTGTGGTATTACTATATGATTAGAAAATATATGCCACAAATACATCTCAACTAGTTTAAATAGTATAATAAAATTCGCATTGTCACGCTTGTTGTTTTTTATTATAATATAAGTACAGCAACTCTAGAAAAAATATCTTAGTATAAGCACAGCTTACCAAACAATCAGCTATCCAACTCTTAAAATTTGAACGATATGCGCATTTCCTCGCGCAGGCCGCCATTCTGGGTTAAAATCTATCAAATTCGACAGTGTGGGCTCGTCGCTCGTGGTCGTGTCAGATGAGTTGTTTGTGTTAGCCAGTGTCGTAGTTTCAGTTTAGGTATATATGTTTTCTAGTTACAGTAATTAACAGTGTACATACGTTCTTGAACAAACTATGTACTTATTTTATAATATCTGTGCTTGTATATAATAGAAATGGATAAACCGCGAGGTGGGCACGTTTGTGCCGCTAAAAACTGCAGTGCGAAAAGTTATGAATCTAACAAGAATATAAGTTTTTTTTAGATTTCCCAAAGATGCCAATAGGTAAGTTTTTTTGACAAGCATCTTAAAAATGATGTACTTTTGTAGCCTAGAAATATATTTCATTAATGTAAGCATAGCTGTTTTTACTGGAATGTAAGTAATTTTGAATGTAATACTTCTTACTAAGATATTGTTTATCCTAAAATGAAGATTATCTTACAAATTACAACTTTTTCTATAGCCGCATTTTTTTAAATTAAATGCACATTTTTCTCTCTACTTATTCTGAAAATTGCAAATGACTTGTCATTTTTCGCATATTATATTCGGGCATATTTAGAGCAGGAGTGCCAGCATCCATTGTAACAAATGCACGACTGTCATTTATTTATACTTTTGGTTGCCATCACTATCCATAGCACACTCGACGGAAAAAGTGAGAAGTTTCTTTTCCATGTACGCTTTAGAGCATAAAATAAGGATGCCGCGGCGTTCGTCGATTTTGCGATTTCATTTGAAATTACTAGTTAGTTATTTTGCGCACGGCTGTAGAAAAAACAATTACTGTACAGGGTGGCCCGTTTAAGAGGGGCCTATAACTTATCTCGGAAACGACGGGGGTTGCAAAAAAAAATTAAATACAAAAGTTGTACCTAGTAAAATAATCTTTATTTTTTTTATATTTTTTAATCGACACTTTTTTTATACAAACAAAGTTATATTGAAACACCCTATATTTTATTACATTTTTGGATTCTATTTAAAATTCTAAGCATATTTGATGTATGATGTTATACCTCTAGAGTTAGTACTTTCCCAGCTATAAACAGTTGAAAATCGGTACTTTGGTTACTTTTCTCCCCGGTATCAAGAATACCATTAGAGATTGAGCAACCTGAATTTCACATTCCTATCTTAACTTTTCAAGAGCTATCTGACGGTACTAACTGGCAGGTGGTACGATGGGTACCAAATCTGGTACCTCGGAATGTGAAATTAATTTTACTTTATCTCTAATGGTCTTCTTGCTACCAAGGTGAAACTTAGCCAAAGTACCGATTTTCAACTGTTTATAGCTGTGAAAGTACTATCTCTACATCAAATATTCTGAGAATTTTAAGTAGAATCCTTGGTAGAATCCAAAAATGTAATAAAATATAGGGTGTTTCATTAAAAAATTAAACTTTGTTTGACCACCCTGTATATAAAAAAAGTGACAATTAAAAAAATACAAAAAAACAAGTAAAAAAATAAAGATCATTTTACTAGGAACAACTTTTGTATTTAGTTTTTTTGCAACCCCCGTAGTTTTCGAGATAATGGGCCACCATGTACAGGGTGTTCACCCATAATGTCCCCCCCCTTTAACTTTGTTAATTTTTAAGCTACAAAAAAAAATAAAAAACAAAATTGTAGGGTTTTTAATGTAGTTTTTGCACACGTAAAGGAAAAAACAAAAAATTTTACAGTATACAGGGTAGATCAAAAAGAAATATTTTTTAAAATCTAGCCCCCATTTTTTATTCGATTTTTCGATTCTACGTAAAATTCTAAGGATATTTAATATAACACACTATATGCCTATTTCTAATACTTTAAGAATTATTGACAGTTAAATTCGCTATTTTGTTTGTTCTTTTATTTTTTTATGGCAACAGCCACCTAAGAATATAACTTTTTGTTTAGCTTTTGAAGTCATTGAGGTGAAAATATTGAGTTTCCTCAATTCGACCTCATTGCTTTGAGTGGTGATTTTGTATCTTCTGTTTTAAAAATGATTAAAGAATTATTATTATAATTAAAAAATAGCGACTTTAACTGTCAATAACTCCTAAAGTATTAGGAATAGGCATATAGTGTGTTATATTAAAAATTCATAGAATTTTAGGTAGAATCGAAAAATCGAATAAAAAATGGGGGCTAGATTTAAAAAAATGGTTCTTTTTGATCTACCCTGTATACTATACAATTTTTTGTTTTTTTGTTTACGTGTGCAAAAACTACATAAAAAAACCTACAATTCTGTTTTTTATTTTTTTTTGTAGCTTAAAAATTAACAAAGTTAAAAGGGGGGGACATTATGGGTGAACACCCTGTACAAAATTAACATAATTTAAAACTCATATCCATAGCTTTTTAAACCTTAAATTATATTAAATATTAGCTTCAAATACATGTACCTCTAAATCGCTTACAAAAGGTTGTTTTACATTTATACAAGAGGTGTGTACTTTTATGTATAATCAAAGAAAATTCTACTACTTTTCTTTGGTATAATATAATAATGTTGTCTTAGGGCAAGGACATGGCTCATAAGTAGTCAAAGGAAAGACTTGTTAAATATGGACAGTGACAGACTTTATCAGAACTACAGGCTTTACAGTATCAATTTCGAGCCAAAAATGTTTACAAAAGCCAATTTTGTCGTTTAAACCACATTGCAGTACCTACGATTTTTAGCGAATTCGAGGAATCCTCAATAAATGATCATCCTATTGTTCTTGAGAGCCCGTTATTCTGTTTTATATAGATACATATTTGATAACAAACCTATGTTATACCTTAAATAGTTATTTTTGTAAAATAACTAAATATTTCTATGCTTTCAGTGGTTTATATTTCATTTCTTCCCGCTTAAGACAATATCTTATAAAAGAAAAAACTAAGTATAGGTACCTATATTTAAAATAAAAAGTTGATATATATTTTTTTGGTTCAGCGAGAATGTAGGTACACAAATATTCAAATAAAAATTAACTAAAACCGGTGATTGCATCCAGCCAACGACAAAACTAAAAAAAAATAAGATATAATATCAAAACTCCAATCCTGTCTATTTAAAAATGAATACTCCTTATCCCGGCCCTGTGTTTAAACCCGAAATGGCGTCGGTCACGTCAGATTTTTATTTCCACTTTGACAGGAGAGTCGGCTAGCTGATTGTTTGGTAAGCTGAGGTATAAGTTTGAAACGGCACCTGTTTAACAACACAATTGATATATTTGGTTGTCAGCGAACCAGAGCAAATGATGGATTAGCTCGTGTGCTGCCACGCACTTATTTCAAGCGTCCTACCAGTGGCGACTACGATATTCAGGGGAAACATTTAACTAAGGTATCCGATCCAAGAAGTGTTATGGATGCGATCACGAACTATGTAGGTAGACTGTAAAATTCATGAATTACGTCAAACCTTTGCTAATATAATCGTAAAATTGAAGAATTACATCAAACATTTGCTAATATAATAAATAAAGATGTAATGATTATAATGAAGAATGTGGTACAAGAACAAAGAAGTAGGGATTAAACCGTATAGTATATTGATTATAGGGTAGACTGGGGCAAGTGTGAACCCATCCATTTTTCTTGTCATATTTTTAATTTTGTCTCTAATATAGCAATTTTTTCAAAACTTCACGTTCCGTGGTAAGTTAGCTTATTATGTGTCCTTAACGTACCTGGGGTTGAAATTTACTTCCTAAATTGTAAGTAACAAAAATTCAAAAAAGAAAAAAATTCGTGCTGAAATTTCACACTTGCCCGATTATCGGGAAAGTGTAAAAGTAACGTTTTTCTTATGGAGGCAAGTGTAAAAGATGTAGAAATATACGCTTGAATTTACATAAAATAATTGGCAATTAATTCTACAACCATAAACTTTTTATAAACTTTTATTGAGTCACTGAAATACCATTTGGAAACTTTAGCCTTAACATTTTATAAAAAATCTACTAAATAACATTAGCTGTACTCCAGAAGGGGAAAATGGTACAAACTAACTTAAAGCTAATATTCTCGATGCCAAAAACATAAATTTATGATTTACACTTGCCCCTCACTTGATTTTTTCTGGGGTAAGTGTGTAAACGCATGACGCAAAAAAATAACGCTTTGAAATAGCAAATCCTCAATACAATGTGATGTGATATACGTAAATAACAATATATCACTAAAAAAAATTATAGTCTATCAAAAAAACCTACCTTTGTATGCCGACAATTGTTTACCCTGTGAACTTGACGGCTGACCGGTTATGACTCATCACTCTATAGTGTTGCCGATTCGGGACATGCTTCAAGCGTTTAACCCGAAATCATTTATGCTGTCCGCATGGAAGTATAATAGGTTGCTTACCGCTTATATATTATGAGATAGTCGCAATTTTTTGAAAATAGAGCCACAATTTTCACTTACCTCACTTACACACTTGCCCCAGTCTACCCTATTATTTTCTCGAAAGGCACTAATTGTTAGATAGTACCTTTTTGAATAAACGATTTATTTGTAGTTATCTAAAACATCATATCTAAAGAGAAAAGTTGAACATTAATTAGTTACAAATTCATTTTATTCTACAAACAAGTATATTTGAATATATATACATGTTTACCAAATAGTAATTTTCTGGTGGCACTCAGAATTCGACATTCTATTTCCAATTTATGGAAAATAAAATTGAATTAAGAAAGCCTTAGTTTCATAGTTTGCGTGCATTAACTAGAAAGTGTTACATTCATAATGCTAATAACAAGAGTACTTATGAATGAAAAATCCTTAAATAAATGATTCGACACTGGTTTTCCCATAGTGTAGCGATTGCTGTATGGCATAATATATTTATGATATTCTAACTTGATAAGCAAGGTCACAATCTAAGGAACTTAAACAATGTATAAAAAGAATTACTTTCCAGTGTATGCACGTGAACATATCTACTTTTGTAAAAATATTGTTTATAACCTAAATAGCCGAGTGACACGCTGTGTAATAAAACTTCACTACTTTTTTACCATACTAGATAAAATATTATTCCTCTCAGACTTGCTTACACTTAAAAATAATTTAACTTGTTCCTACCTTATTTAATAAAATAAATAAATAAATAAATAAATACACTACACTGAAAAATACTCTGCAGAACAGGAACTTCGTCTCGGCTTTAATTTAATTAATATGGGATTTTCTTTAGGATCAAACGAAAAATATAACAATGTTCGAAACACAAATATCAACGGTTTTAAAACATCCGAAATAATCAGTAAAAGAGCTAAAAACAACGATAACATAGAAGATGCAATGAAAGCAATGGCGAAAATCGCGCAGCAACGTCACAACGAAGACGATGTGGGTGATAGGACCGCGGGGAACGGGGTGATAGAAAGTGAACATTGGGTCTTATGGGAAGTAACAATCCTCTCTTGTTTATTATCCTTGGGTTGCGCCCCCGAAGCGAGCGGAGGGACATGCAAAGCCAATAACATTTATTCTTGTTTCACCATTACTCATGCCCACAGCTTTTGCATTGAAAAGTTAGTAGGTGCTTTAAACATGTCTCTGTTACGCCCAAAAACATTTAACCTAAAGAGACCCGACAACTCATTCATAAAAATCCGAAATCTTGCAAAAATATCAACAAAACGATTGTCCCGCCTCCTTATATTTTTATGAATCGTGTACAAACTTTGTCAAACTTCGTCCCCACTACTAAATGTAGTATTGCCCGCCCCCGCCTGAACGAAAGCAAGGACAGTTCAGAGACGTAGACTTTGAAAATGTGAGTCCATCATAATAATAATTTCAATAAAGTAAATACGTTTAATTTGAAATGATGGTATTTATTCGAGTGCATCATTTAAAATATATTTATGTTTTATTTATAGTGTGTGGGTTAGATTGAGTTAGTTTGGGTTAGATATGGGTTCTGAAGGTTAGTTAACACAAAATAGTTATTTTGCTGTGTCACGAAATTTTTCCGTGTCCTTGCAAAACCACTGCGATGAAACCAAAGAAGTATTCACTTCAAAAATGATTTAATAGAGGTTGGTAAATGACTGCAAACATATCAGATTATCCATTAATATCACATACATAGGTAAGTATTATAAAATATTAATTAATCACATCACTAAATGGTGCCCACTGTACTACTGTGTTTCATTTACTTTTACTTACTTGTGGAAACTCAGGTTCGGATGATAATAGCTGGAGATTTTGCATACCTCACACCGCAAGACCATCGTTACTTTGATATAAAGTTTATAAAAAATATTTATAGGAAATCACTCACGAAATTCAAAAAAGCTACACGTCGCGTCGCGTCGCACAAATTCAGGCTTTAAAACGTCCATTTGAAACCAAACAAAACTGGGCGAAGAGTGCTATTTTGCACGTTTTTTAATGAATAGTATATTATTTTATATGGAGGAAAAGTGATACTTTTCATGGCGCGCTCGTGTTTAACAGCCGAACGGAGTGAGGCTGGTAATAGAGAGCAAGCCATGAAAAGTAACTTTTCCTCCAAATAAAATATGCTGTTTTTTCTTCAAATGTCGACAAATTAATGCAAAAACATCTCTTTTTAATAGTAATAATATCTAATTATTATTAAAGATAAATGGGTTCGCAAGGCGGCTTAGACCACGGTCGTAGGTGGCCTTGCTTAGACCGGTGTCGGTGAATATAATGTAACACTGTCAGTGGACACTGTCAACAATAATTATTTTTTTAAGATTGCGTCTCCGATTGCGTTTTAATTCCGTATTGATAAGCAGTTATTGAGTAAGTTCGATTAAATAATAACCAATTTGTTCCTAAATTAGTGATTTTTAGAAATGCAGTCACAAATTGCGTGATAAATACAAATTGTAGTTTAATAAATCGTGAGTTGTTGACGCTTATTTTGTTGTCTGTTTGTATTGTATCTATGTTGCTATGACAACACTTTTACCTCCGCCGGCGGAAAAGTGAAAAGTAAAGCTCCGGCGGAGGAAAAACGAAACTTCACGGCCGCCTACACAGTCGAGTAATGACGGATTTACTGACGTTTGAAGAAAAAAAAACATTTATTTATTCAAGTCGCGATCAAAAGTTGGACGGCCATCTTGTTACTTTTGACGTCTGTATTATTAGGAATCCCATTCCCATCCCATTCAAAACGGTGTCGAAATATTTGCTAGTGAGCTTTGACATTGCACAATTTTGTTAATATCATAGCAACCAGTCATCAAAAATAGTGTCGAAAAGAGCTTCTTTTCGGCACAACTTTGCGTATCGAAAAGACTTCTTTATGATACCAAAATAGAAATAGTATATTGTGCAACAAGTGCTGAAAATAAGACTTTTCACACGAATGAGACAGTTTGGTGACACGAGCCGTAAGCGAGTGTCATAAAGTCTCATGAGTGTAAAAAGTCTTTTCAGCACGTGTAGCACACTATACTTTTTCTACGACTGGTACATACAGGGTGCCCCACTGGGAGTGTGGTAGAAAATTACATGTTAGATGGGAAACATTTTTATTATTGATTTATCAGAAAATTTTATTCCTAATGAAAGAAGCTACGTGAGTAAGAGATTCTCGCTAAACTATAACTAGGGGCACAGTCCTCAAATGGGGCCACCGGAGTGGGGTCCCAATTTTCCAAATATTTTCAAAAAGAGGCTCCGAGGGCGACGCCCTAAAATGGGGCCCCAGGGGGGGGGGGCGAAACCCTAGAATGGGGCCTATGGTTCGGTAGTCCCATTTTTTACAGATTTAGCAATGGAGCCCCCGGGGGCGAAGCCCTAAAATGGGGCCCCAAGTCTTAAAAGGGGGCCTCTGGTATAAGAGTTCCATTTTCTACAGTTTTGCAAAAAGGGGCTCCCGGGGGGTGAAGATTTATAATTGGGCCCCCTTTTTTAGAGATCTGGTAATGGGACCTTTGAGGGCGAAGCTCTAAAACGGAGACGAAACCCTTTAATTTAAATACCCGAATAAGCGTGTGAATGTGAAAAGTATACTTTGCACACGCCGTGTGCAAAGTATACTTTTCACACGATGTTTGAAATGTCCAGTTTTCAAGAGCAGTTGTTAGTGCATTTTTGTCTATTTTCAGGGCAGTCGTAGAAAAAAGTATATTCAACTTACATTTGCAATGAATGGTCATTGCATAATATACTTACTATTCAGCAGCTAATAATGAAATAAAATTTCCGAAAACTTATTTCCTGAATAATTTCAAATTTGAACACGAAATTTATGAGATACCAAAAATACGCAATTTTATCCCGATTTAAACGTTTTTGTGACACATAGAGTTTTTCTGCTCTCAATGGTTAAACGAAAAATTAACTCATACCACTGCTAGCCTAAAAATAAATTGCTTATCATTATTTTTGAGACAAATAAAAAGGAACTGAAGTATACAAATTTTATTTAAAAACATACAAATATGACAAATATCTGGTTAATGACATGTTCAAAAAGTAGCTTAATAACTATTTTCTTCTATTAAATACCTATTAAAACATATCTACAGCAGTGCCTTCACTGGTTTTGAAACGTTACCAAGTTAGTATACATATCGAATGGGGAAGAGCCGTCGGTCGTCTACCTCCAATGCTCTCAATCTATTGGTGCAGTTACTTTACTACGTGCATACTATAAATATTTTGGGGGTAAAACAAGGCGGAACCAAGGGAAGCGGTAATGTCAGATTGACATGTAAGAACTTCAGAACCGGTTTTTGATGAATCAAAAATGGGGAAAATAAGTATTTAGTGTTATAATTTAATATGAAAAAAGTATGTACAGTAACTCGTAAACTTAAAGTTTGGCAACGCTACATCTATGGACCATAGAATGTGCCTCAATGTTGGGGGAAAATAAAGAACCATTTGTCCCGTCTCTTCAGGTTAAATGTCTTTGGTTACGCCTTTTTCTGTTTTACTATTGGCAACACTGATCAGATGTTTTAGAATCAGCGAGACTAGTGGCTAGGTCGCGCCGGACTTAAAGCGTTTCCGACACGATTGTGTCAGAAGTATTATAATATTTCACTCACGCGTGACCCTCCGCGCTGTATCACGGCCACCTTATAGACAAGGTGGCCTTGGCTGTATGGGGGTTCAAGAAAAGGAAACTATCTACGTACTA
Organism: Pissodes strobi; assembly: GCA_016904865.1. NCBI lineage: Eukaryota > Metazoa > Arthropoda > Insecta > Coleoptera > Curculionidae > Pissodes > Pissodes strobi. The sequence goes on from MU188842.1 coordinate 54,260, forward strand.
ACCAAAACCGGTGTTTGAGTAAAGGAGATAGTCAACCTTATGGACTAAAAACCTTAGCACTTTTTGTTACTTTTGGACCAAACCGATAGAGGGCTTGAAAGCACGCAGGACCACAAGCAGTTCATTGGTCGTAAAAATAAACTCCTCCTCCCGAGCAACACGTGTGGCCTTTCCAAGACACAGTTTTCTCTACATTTAATTTAACTGAATCGCCGGTATATTTGGCATCTACTGCGAACAGATGTCGCGACGGTATGATATACTTTTTGCGATTATATAGAGATGGGCAATTATCGAATACAGTTCAGTCATCTAGGTATATTTATTTAAAATTGTTAAGCTTCTAGCTTCTATTGTGAAATTAAAACATACATATATCACAGCAATAGCAAATCGAAAAGTCTACATTATATAGGCATTTATTATTACATTGTTAGGAATATATATCTAAAAAAAGTACATGGGATATGACAAAAATTATATAAAGTAAAAATCAGCAAAATGGAAGAAATTCAATTTATCCAATGAAATACCGAAAAACGTCAATCGTTTTGGATAGTGGCGAATATTTTCAACCCGTTTGTTGCCACGTTACTCCTGACTTTCTGACGGTGACGTAACCGATATTTTTTTTAATCGTAAAATATTCGAAGTTAACGAGAAAATCTAATTCAAAAAACGTCTTTATTTAATATTTACAACAAAATTTCCATAACATTTAATTTAACAGTTGCTAGAACAACTTTATTGAAGTGAAACTTCTTAACTCGCGCCGCGAGTAAAATTTGAAGGTCGCGACGCGGCGAGACGGCACGAAAAAGCGTTACAAGTCGCGACCCGGCGAGAGGGCACGAAAAAGCGTCACGATATTTTATTGTGATATCTGCAAAAAATATGGGATTTGCTCTATTACCTTGGCAAGCGTTACAAGCCGCGACCCGGCGAGAGGGCACGAAAAAGCGTTACGATATTTTATTGTGATATCTGCAAAAAATATGGGATTTGCTCTATTACCTTGTTAAGACATAAGCGAAACTTTCATGAAGAATATTTTTTTCATTTAAGCCTTCCCTTTTTGCTAATTGAGTGGTATATTTAAAAAAACTACTTTTGAACTAACTCCGTTACGATATGTATAAGGCTAGGGCGTTTAAGTTTAAAAAGTTTTACTTCAGATATAAGCACATAGTGCACACGTTTTTTTTTATTTAAGGTTAGGTTGTTGCCATTGTTGCCAGGACTTTTAGGGTACAGCTTTCGAACATCTGTTATATACCTCGTTGTTAAATAACGATGAAATCTAATGTTGTTTTACAGTAAATAATAAAATGTCTAATGAAAGATGTTTTTCGAGTAGGTAAAATGATTTTCTCGTTAACTTTGGAAGAAATTCATAAACCAAATAGAAAGCTGCGTTCCCCTTAGAATGCTGTTTCTAATGATATAACTTCACCACGGTATAATTCACATTAAAAAGATTTGTGACGTCTGACGTCACCGACAAATCACATGAACCACTATTGCAACAAATATTTAAACTTGTGTTTATTTAGGGGCATTATTGAACCACTTTTATTGTATCGGTATAGATATTGTATAGGAAATGTATTATAAAATAATATATTAAGATACTAGTTTTAAAAGACAATATTTTTTCGCACGAGCACGAAATTAGCATACGACCCGCTTGCGGGGAGTTTCCTAACGTGCGTGTGCGCTAAATGTCTTTTAAAACGTGTGTTTTATACTATTTTTTCTATTTTGCACGTTTTTTTTATAATGAAAAACACTAATTTATTCTAGTCGCAATCAAAAGTTGGGCGGCCATCTTGTCACTTTTGACGTCTGTATTATTAGGAATCCCATTCAAAGCGGTGTCGAAATTTTTGCCAGTGAGCCTTGACCATCGACATATAATAAAATATGCCTATGGCCTTGACATTGAACAATTTTGTTAATTACGTTGGGGTTTGGAACCTTCGGCAACATGCACTAAAACAGAGTTTTATCCACAATACAGAAACAGAATATTTGCACTCGACGCGCGTTTCGCTAACCATGTTAGCATCATCAGGAGATGATTAAAACTAAAATTAAAATCTACCTAACTCCCTTTTATACTACTGTTTGCTTAATCAAGTGGAACTAAAAAGAACCAATCCTGGGATCCCGCTAGTCACGCTTGATCAACCATTACAATGGACTATACGGAATAGGCCCTCTATCTCTATTTAAACTATTCTTACATTTAGTACAGCTTAATATCTGATAACCAGTATGCCTTCAAAAGCAATTCAAACACCGATAATGCACTGTGTAAGGTGACCGATCACATAATCAAATGTTTAGACTCAAAGAAGAAAGTTGTAGGAATCTTTTTAGACTTGGCAAAAGCGTTTGACACTATGGCACACCATATTCTCTTACACAGATTGAATGACATTGGTATAAGAGGATTGGCAAATGATCTTTTTAAGTCATACTTAGGGCAAAGAACCCAAAAGGTAAAAATTGTAGATGTAAAGAGTGATTATGCTAATCTGGAGTGTGGTGTGCCTCAGGGTACAGTGCTGGGGCCAATATTATTTAATATTTATGTGAACGGTGTTTTTTCGGTTTTGGAGGAGGGAGGTATTTATGGTTTTGCTGATGATACTGTCGTTGTGGTAAGTGGGAGTACGTGGGAGACTACCTTCAGAAGAGCCGAGGAAGCTATATCCAAAATTAAGAATTGGTATGACTGTAGTTTGCTTTCCTTAAATGTAGATAAAACTAATTTTGTGACTTTTGCCTTGACTCAAGGTACTCTTCCACATATCCACTGTATTAGGGTTCACGAAACCGACTGTATTATGGAAACAAATAACTGTAAATTTAAAAAAAATAATAAAAAGAAAAGAAAGTGTTAAATATTTGGGCATTCTTATTGATGAAAATCTGACATATAAAAACCATGTAATTTATATCACAAAAAAAATAAGAAAGTTAATTTATAAATTTTATGAGTTAAGGAATATTTTGGACATTACTACATTAAGAATGGTATATTTTTTATTGGTGGAATCTATTATAAGTTATGGTTTAGTTGTATGGGGTAATGCTCGTAGAAATGTTATGAATGCGTTATATGTAGCTCAAAAATATATTTTAAAAATCATGTACTTTAAAAACAGAGGGTATCCAACAGATTTATTATTTAGAGAAGCCGAAATACTGTCTATACAGCAGTTATATGTAAAAGCCATCCTAAGATTTATGATCAAAACATCTTATTATAGACATGAATTAGGTCATAATTTCAATACCAGAAATAATGCGCGGCAAAACGTTTTGATATCTTCTGTAGCATCGTCGGCTATTCAAAGGCACATCTGCTTCCTCGGTTCGAAACTTTTTAATGCTTTGCCTGTGGACCTCAAAACAAAACCTTAACACAAAATAAGAACAGCCATTGTTGATTGGATAAAAAACAGTGATAACTATTCTCTTGATGTCATTATCTGAATGTGGGTATATGGGTAATTTTAATTTTGTGTATTAAATATAACTGTAGGTTAGTAATATAATATAATTGTTTTGGGAAAGTGTTGTGATTGAACAGTGGGAGCACACACAGACATTTAATGTCCATTTTGTTTCTAACTGTATTAATGATAATGTATAGTTTTTATGTACTATGTTATAAATTGTTGTTGAATAAATTGAAATTGAAATTGAAATTTAATAATTTCCATAATTTCATATGCGTCTAATAATCTCCTATCAGTTATATTATGAATTAAT
>MU188843.1:5003-40552 GCA_016904865.1 Pissodes strobi
GTGTTTTCTTAACTTATTCAAGTATAGCTGAATGCGGCACTCGGTTAGGGAATTTCCTGAATCAGAGTCTATCGATATGACAGAGACGTCGTCATCCGTCTCACAAAACATCTTCTCAAGGTGGGTTCCGGGTTTCGCCCCGGAAATACTAAAAAAATCAGTGGTTCTACGACCCTAATTGCTTCTCTGTAGCAGGAGCACAGAAGTAACAATTAGTAGCTAGCTTTAATATGCTGCTAAATACCGGAAATAAAGACGTTCAAAAACTCGCAGATCTCAATTTAACCTGTAAGATCCTTAACAGGTCTTGCTTCGCTCGGAGCCGAAACAAGAATTCCTTGCTGTTGAAGTTTCGCCTTGTCTGTGGTGGTCTCTCTTTATCAATTGAGTGGCTAGCTTCAGGTCGTGTAAACATTGGCACGTTTATGTTTTTTTCAGCAACTTCACATTTTTCGCTGAAGGTCAGTAGATCTTGTTTTTCTGGTGATATTGCACGTTTCTGCGTCGATGACAAAGAATTTTGGCGACCGATTTTTTTTCTTCCAGATATCTCTTGTTTTCTTCAAGTAGTTTATTCTTATCAGTAATTTCTTTTACCAATTGCCGTAAAAGATATATTTCTTCAGTCTTCTTCTTCTTCCGTTCAGTTGGGCTTAGATGACTAAATCATCTATCTACCCAGTTTCTTCAGTATGGTTGAGTTTTTCGCTGTTTGAGGTTATGTCATCCGTCGCCACGCCACAACAAACCAGTCTTGTTTCATCGACAGTTACGACTTTTTTTGCGTTCGGAACACGATTTATGATAAGCTTTTCCGCAGTTTACACACACGCGACTACTACAAATTTTCTTTTTACGACACTCATAACGACTTTTTCGTTCAGGAATGATCTCTAACTCTTCTTCTGGCGCCATGTTGCCGATACTTATATACAATAAAGTAATATACCTAGCCTCAATAAGTAAGTAAGTGTAATATTTAAGTATTGGTAGGTAATATTTAAAATGTTGGCGCCGAATGAGAAACCGCGCCGAACTGTCCTAGACCCATAAAGAAGCAGGTAACTATGACTACAAACTATTCGATTTTAAACAAAATATTAAAAAGTGGTACGTGTTTCAATAAATCCGACTGACATCGTTATATCATCAGTCTATTTTTACTACTCTTCATTTGGACACTTTTACAATTATCTAGCGGATTTGTAACATCCCTTCTAAGTTTTATAATAAAAATGGGGTTTATCGAAAATTTGGCAAATAAATGTTAAACAAACGGAACTCTCACAGCACATTTTTGTTCAATTACTAAAACACCAAATAAATTAGTTGACATGCTATAATAAACAAATTATTTAAATTAAGACTCTGATGACATTATGAACCATTAACCTATTCTACGCTACAACCTGAAGAACTGAACACTATATGCTATATAATCTGTGGTAAAAACGAATTAAAAACATGAATCAATTCTACGGCATGACCACAAAATCACTGTTCAGATGGATCTTCTAATGCTGTAACAACAAAATTGCTCTCATCTCTCATACTGAAAACGAATAATAATTAATTGATGATGACTCACTGTATATAAAGACCAGAGTTCCTTAACTAGCGAACACGACTAATTCTCCTAATTTGGGATTTGAAATTTAGCATTTCTATATGGAGAATGGGATCGTGATAGCTCATTTTAAAAACCAATGTACCCTCAATTTAACTCAATAACTAAATAATATAAATATATATTTAGTGGCGGTCGACCTCTATCCGAAACATTAATGTTAAAATGCAATTCTGCCCAATGATTTCTTGGTTATCCGAAATAGTGATGATTTATAACGAAAGTAATTTAAGATAACGTTAAAAAAATTAGCCAAGTGCTTGGTACACAACGATGGACGTAACAATTAGGAACGAAGATACCAACACAATCCAATATTTCTTGACAAAACTAGGATCTTCTCCCATATCGTTCATTCTTTTCTCTTTGTTTTTCCTTTTCCCAGCAAATTTCTTTTGATATTGCTCGAGTTCTTTTTGATTCTTAATTTCTTCCTCTTTTTTTCTAATTTCGTCTTCCGCCTCTTTCTTCTTCTTATCTTCGGCTTGTTTTTGCAAACAAATATCGTCGCATTCGACGACCGCTAATCCTTTACGGACTGTTTCACACTGGAACTCTTTTTTGAGTCTTTTACATTTACAAGAAACTTTCATCTTTTTCTTGCAAGAGTCTGCGTTTGGACAATCTCCTGAATGACAGTTGGCTTTACATCGATGACCACAATCATACTAAAAATAATGGAATACATAATATAAAGATCCATAAAAACAATTACACACCCAAAAATTGCAGAGAAAATTTATAATATTAAATACTCAAATATTCTTTATTCATACATATGCCATAGTAATATGGATGTACAGGGTGTCTCATTTTCGTGTGTTTTACGGGGTTTCTCGCTTATGAGTAAAGATACAAGGATGCGGTTTACGTAATAGTTTACTTTTTTGTGAAACTAAAAATGTCACACACAGATTTTTCCTAGCCCTCTTAGTTTCTAAGATACAGGGCGAAATTGAAAACGTTGCATTTTTGGACCTCCCTCGTATCTCAGTTATTGTTTGACTTGTCGGAAAGGTAAAAAATGTTTCTTATGCATTTTTGTACGTAGATTCTAGTGGCGTAGTTAGATTTTTTTTTCAAGTTTTTCAGTTTTTTAGATATTGCGTAAAGTTGTTTTTTTTTTAATGGAACATTCTGTATATTATTTTTTATATTAACTACCTCGTTGTGGGCTTTCTAAAAATATAATATAGTCTATATTTTCATAAATAGAATTAAAAAATGCATTTTTTGCTTTTTAGCATGTGTTTTATGGGGTTTCTCGCTTATGAGTGGAGATAAAAAGATGAGGTTTGCGCAATATTTGCTACTTTTTGATAAAATGAAAGATGCCATAATTACATTTGTTATGGCCCTCTTAGTTTCTAAGCTACGGGATGATTTTTAAAATTTGTCTTTTTCAAGCACCCCCTGTATTTCGGTTATTTGAAAAGTTATTGTAAATGTAAAACGGTTTTTTATAGATTTTTTACCGTAGAAACCAGTAGCGTACTTGTTTTTTTTCTAAACACAACTGTTTTTGAATAATTAACCAAAATTTAATTTTTTTTATGGGGCACTATACATATTTTTCAAAAATACTATATAGTCTATATTTATTTTGACAAATGACCTGACAATTAAATTTCCAAATTTTAATTTGAATTTTTATTGGGATAATGTTCATATATATATTTTCTTACATTTTGCATTTTATTTTACGCATCAGTGCCCAGTTTCCCAGTATCGATAACTTTATTCTTCAAATACTTCCTATGAGAACGATTGTTAATACAATTGTAACCATAGTAATTATAGGCTTCATAACTTTATACAATAAATATCTGGTACTTCAGAAATCGGGCATGAGTGCTTTTTAAAAAAACCTTTATGTTTAAATTAGTAGGCCACATCGTTTTTAATCATAGATAACCATGACGAAATTTCTGACATTTCCGTCATTAACACGATACACATATAACGGTATGCTGATTTCTAGACTCGTTTTTGACCCACCCGCGCATATTCGTCATCTGGGAAAATTTGACGCTGTCATAGTTTATTTAATTAAGTGAATTTTTAGATTTATTTTGTGTTTATATGTTATAGGATTATTTAAAATAAAAACTTATAGTATAATTATGCCGAACTGTGCTGTGGCTACATGTAAAAACAATAATAGGACCACCAAAAGGAGTGATTTTAAATATTTTCGGTTTCCAAAACATGACTTAGCAAAGCAGTGGATTCGTGCTTGTCGAAGAGAAGATAGAATTAACATAAAAGATGGTGAGTATCTTTAATTATTAAAGCTTTACTTTATTATTTGTTATTTTTATTACATATTTCCACGATTTACATGATTTTTTTATGGCAGTGGCACACACTCTAAAGGGAGATCCTATGGCTAGAGATGGATCCTGATTTTACGTACCGTGATTTATCACGGCGCCTGCACTCGGAACGTTTGGCCACCGTGACAACCTATTAGAAATCACGGTTCACCCCATTCGTACACTAAGGAATCTGTCGGCCTGTATAAAGAGATAACCGCGATTGCGAATTGGCGAACTATAGCGGCGCGGCGTGACCGTGGCGTTATATTTAAACGCCGCCGCTAATTCGACGACATACGAGTGCTGCTCTGCTTTAGTCCCGTTCTTTAAACGTTCTTTTTAGACATACCACGATCAAGTCACGGTTCACGGTCCAGCCAGACACTATATATGTGGTTAAAAAATATTTGCCAAAATTTAAATGAGTAAAAAAAAACAAAGCAACATGTATTATTGAAGTGTGATTGAAGTGAAACTTCTTCACGCGCGCCGGGAGGCATATTTACACATACTCACATACGATGGTACCAGGGTGCTGAAATCGGTTAGGTTCTGTAGCGCTACAAAAGCTCATTGATTTGGGCACCTCATTGCGCCATGTCTTCGCGATGCAATCGTTTTGTCCCAAGAGCCCTCGTGGTCGAGTGGTCTAGGTGGTTAGGTCTCGATTCGGCGGCTATCGGCGGAGCGGCGCGGCAGAGTTCAAACCCCGTTGTTTTTTTTTTTAAGGATAAGTTTCTAAACAGTTTTATGAAGAATATTTTTTTTTTTCATTTGGGCCTTTCTTTTTTGTTAATTGAGTGATATATTTTAAAAAACTACTTTTTAACCAAATTCGTTACGATATGTATAAGATTTTATTGTGATATCTTTGTTAGCTTACAAGCAAAAAATATGGGATTTGCTCTATTACCTTGTCAAGACATAGCGAAACTTTTATGAAGAATAGTTTTTCTTTTCCATTTAGGCCTTCCCTTTTTGTTAATTGAGTGGTATATTTATATTTATATATTAACCCCCACAAAGAAGAAACGCAAAACGCGCTTAAAGAAGTTTTCATTTCAAAAAAAGAAAGTTATATATGCAGATATAGCTACATCACCCCCATGAATACACCACTGTGCACTGCTTGGTATTTTAGGTAGGTATTTAAAGTGGCATTGCCCAGAAAAATCTAGTTATATACAGTATACCTAAGGTCAGTAAGTTTACTAATGTATGAAAATAACTATAATATGTATGTACTTAATGTAAAATGTAAACTCAAAAATGTAGAAGTAGGTATTTATGTTCTTTTTATTCCTGTAGACGTAATTAAAAAATAAACAATTTAAGGTATAAAAATTTACAATATTAAATAGTAATTTAACATAGGTACTCCGTTGAGGTAATTCTAAAATTACTTAATTCTTAAATGTTGAAATAATACTTGAATAACCATATTTATACATTTAAATTATTTTCTAGAGTAAAACTATGTATATTATATCAATTATAATTAGTAATATAAATATGGAATGAAAATTAATGCTTTTATTCTTTAGTTAACACACGTACACGTATAATTAGGAACGTACCTATTATCCAAAATGTCCTTTAAAATACCCCAAAACTGCGAATATTGTATTTCCAACATACACGCTTACATAGCAGAATCGAAAGCGTCGTTCCCAGGTGACGTCACACGTTTCTGTGTGGGAAGTTCTGCCTGCGCAAGAGCATACCGTTATATGTGTATCGTGGTCATTAATTGATTTTTCGATTTCAATATGCGGTTGAGCATTTTATATTTACTATCTTTTAAAACGATAATTCTAATATGGCCATGCTAAATCGATTTGAAAATAGCGATAAATATGACATGAATACTTGCTACATTCTGTGTAACGAAAACACGGAAGAAGCAGCACAATTCTACTTCAACAGGTAAGTTTCCATAAATTCGGTTTGTGTTAAGTGTTTCCTGTTTTATTTTTGGAAGGAGAATTGCATATATTATCTACGAAGACAGTTTAAACACTGCCCGTTACATGGAAATCCTTCAAACTAATTTGCTTGAAATTTTAAAAGATGTTCCTGCAACTCATTTACAAAATATATATTTTCAGCAAGACGGAGCTCCAGCGCATAATGCTCGCGCTGTAAGCTGGCTAGAGGAGCACTTCCCCAACCGCTGGAACGGGACAAATGGACCGGTTAGGGGGGCCACCTCGGTCACCTGATCTTTCCATATTGGATTTCTTTTTATGAGTATCTTGAAAATAAAATTTATAAGAGACGGTATGAATCAATTCAAGAACTTCGTGGCGCCATAGACAATGCCTTAAGGGAATTGAAAGGTCGTCCCATGATAATTCTCAAAGCTTTAGACAGAATCCAGAAACTACGCCGGACGTGCATTAGACATAACGGGCAACAATTCGAACAGTATTTTTAAACTTTGGTATGTATTGCAATTTTGTTGTAAGTAAAGTTATATTTTTAATATGTTTTATTGATTATTATGTTTTCTTCAATAAAAAAAATGAGCCTATTACTTATCAATTATTATTCACATTTAAAAAAAGTTAGGTTTTAATTTTATAAAAAATAATTTGAATTTTAACCACTTTCTGGAAAATATATAATATAGTGTCCCATAAAAAAAAACAACTTTGGTCAATTGCTCAAAAACAGTTATGTTTAGAAAAAAACAAGTACGCCACTAGATTCTACGGTAAAAAGTCTATATGAATTTAGAATAACTTTTGAAATAACCGAGATACAGGGAGTGCTTGAAAACGACAAATTATCAAAATCACCCCGTAGCTCAGAAACTAAGAGAGCTACAAGGAATATAATTATGGCATCTTCCAATTCATCTAAAAGTAGCAAACTATTGCGCAAACCGCATCTTTTTATCTCCACTCATAAGCGAGGAACCCCATAAAACACTTGTTAAAAAGTATAAAATGCATAAATTTTATTTATGAAAATAAGTATAGACTATATAATATTTTTAGAAAGCCCACAACGAGGTAGTTAATATAAAAAAAATAATATACAGGGTTTTCCATTAAAAAAAAAAACGACTTTAGTCAATATCTCAAGACCGAAAAACTTCAAAAAAATCTAACTACGCCATTAGAATCTACGTAAAAAAAGGCATAAAAAACATTTTTTACCTTTCCGATAAGTCCAACAATAACTGAAACACGAGGGGGGTCCAAAAATGCAACGTTTTCAATTTCGCCCTGTATCTTAGAAACTAAGAGGGCTAGTGAAAATCTGTGTGTGGCATTATTAGTTTCACAAAAAAGTAGCCAACTATTCCGAAAACCGCATCCTTGTATCTCTACTCATAAGCGAGAAACCCCGTAAAACACACGAAAATCGGAGACCCTGTACATGTGTTAGGATGCCCAGAAGAGCAACAAAATCATTAGAGCAAAAAAACAAATATTAATCTGAAAACTGTCAGATCATAAAACAGCAATTAAACAAAATAAGACATAATAAATTATTGTAAATAACAAAATACAAACATAAAAAAAAATCCTACGTAAAATACTGGAGTAGAGTGATGCGTATACCAGTTTACAATCTATATTTATATGATTTCTACAAGCTAAGGGAAATCGGACATATATTCAGATATGGTGTAATAAGGGGGTGTTTTGAGGGGAATGTTATTAGCGCCGGAGCTATTTTTGGACTACATATTATAAATAAATACACACATAAAAAAGCTAAAATATCACATTCTTGAACAGTAACAAAAAATATTGCCAATACATGAAAGCACCTGTTATTCAATTGTCCATGATTGAAAATTTTATGTTTGAATTAACTCTCAGTTTATTTTTATTTATTCCCAGGAATTAAATGAGAGTTCCAGGTAAAACAGAAAGAAAAGTAGGAAAATTGGATAGATAACAACCATAAAGAACTAGGCATCAGGATCGGACGAAATACCTGCCATCGTGTTAAAGAACTGCGCCAACGAACTAACACCCGCTTTTTCCAGACTTTTTTGTCTGTCTTACCGAAAAGAGATATACTCATCTTCTTGGAAAGTTGCTCGAGTGCAACTTGTTCCAAAAAAAAAGGCAAGAAAAACACCCCCTCAAATCGCCCAATTGCCTTGATTCCAATAATTTCCAAAATCATGGAACGTGTAGTCAATCAGTAACTACTCATGTACGTCGAGAACAAGAGAATAATCAGCGATAATCAATACGGCTTTCGCAAAGAGAGATCGACAGGAGATATATTGGCCTATATCATATATGGAGTGGGCCAACTGAGAACTACGTAATCTCGAGCGATTGCGTTGGATATTTCGAAGGCACTCGACAGAGTTTGACATGACGGATTGCTCAACAAACTTCCGTCCTTCGGACTGCCAGCCTCCCTCTCCAGCTGGATTTCCAGTTTCCTTAAGAACCGATCTCTGCACGTTGCAGTTGATGCGACATATCTCAGACACATTCACCATTAACGCGGGCGTGCCTCAGGGCGCAATACTTTCACCAACTCTGTTTCTCAGCTATATTAATGACCTACTGACCGAAACGAATAATCCTATTTACAGTTTTGCAGATGACAGTACCCTTGTCTCCCAATTTAGATCAGAAAACCTTTACCAGCGACTGAGACTTATCACCGCAGACAGGAGCAGGTTACATCAATTAATCAAGGCCTGGTAAAAGTTCATACTTGGGGCGACAGAAATTTGGTCCAGTTCAATGCAATAAAGACCCAAGCAGCCTCGTTTAAAAAGAGGGCCAATACGGCGGGCCCTGACATCATTTTGGCAGGATCGACCGACCATTCCTTCATCCTTGTCAATCGGACTACCGGGTGTCTCGCTCAACAGCAATATGTCCTGGCATGGCCACGTTGCTAACATCTCAAAATTAGCCTCCCAGAAGTTTAGTGCGCTATTTCGCAACAAAAAACTGTATACACCGCAGCAGGTGATAAGTTCAAGATGGCGTCGGTTGATGTTGTATCGTCGGCTCGAGAAAGCAAAGAGTGCAAATACTGCAGTAAAAATGTTGAAAAAAGTTTTGTTAAGTGTACAGATTGTCAAATAGTGTATCATCTATCCTGTGCATCACGTATTACAGGATTATTGGTAATCAGTGGCAGCAGAGGCCTGATTCTATGGCCAGGCTGTGGAAAAAATTCCCGCTAAAACGAGGTAAACAAACAAATCATCACCGCGGTTGAGGACAAAGAAATTGAAATTAAAGTTCTAAAACAAAAAATCGCCGAGCAAGAGACCAAATCTATGCTTGGAAATTTCATGGAAGTAATGAAAAGAATGGAAATCATGGAAGAATCCCTACACAGGGAAAAAGTAAACATTTTACATCATAATATTCAATCAATTGGGAATAGCATAGATGCCTTACAGGAACTAGTAAATAAACAAGAATGCTTAGCCGTATGCCTTAGCGAGCACTGGAAATCTTCAGATCAATTAATGAACTACAATCTGTCAGGGTATAAACTTGCCTCTGCTCATTATCGTATCGAGGATGCACATGGTGGAGTAGTCATATATGTGCATGAGGACACTATATGGAAGGAGAGGAGCGACATTGTCAGCTGTTCTGAAGATGGTCTATTTGAACGTGCTGCAATTGAGGTGAATGCAACTAAAACCAAAGCAATAATTTTATGTATATATCGTTCTCCTACATCCTTCCTACATCCATCCTACAAATTTATGTTAAAAATTGAAAATGTATTGTACAATATTTTTTATGAAAACTGCCTGATCTTTATTGCAGGGGATTTTAATGTAGATATAAGTAATACTCAGAATAAGGGCTCTATTGATTTTATTTCATTGTTAGGTTCTTTTAATGTCTACCCCTTAGTTTTAGATCATACTCGCATATGTGGGAACTAAAAAACCTGTATTGATAACATCTTTACTAATTGTGATTCCGTTGAATCGGAGGTGTTAGACACTCATATATCAGACCACATTGCTCAAAGAATAACTTTTGAATTTAGGGTGTTAGAATAAATAGAGTAAGGAAGCGCGTATTTAGTCCTTAAAATAAAGAATATTTTAAAAATATTTTATCACAAGAAAATTGGGAGGCGGTATTTTCACATCATGAACCTCAGATAGACCTACAGTGGAAAACCTTTATGTCTATTCTCACTCCAATCTTTAACCACTGTTTTCAGCACAAAACACTAAACCCAAACTGTAAAAAAGTTGATTTCACAAATGCAGAAATTAAAACATGCAAACAAAAGCTGGATGTCCTTTCAGTTTTTAACAGGCTTGAAAATGCTTATGCTGACGCATATAGGGCTAAAAAGCGCCAATATGACAACTTACTGGCTAAATCGCGATCCCAAAATCACAGAAATCGCATTACAAACAGCGATAACAAATCTAAATGTGTATGGCAAATTGTCGGGGAAATTAAAGATAATGGTAGGGGAAATAGAGACTGTCAAATCCAGGGCAACCCAAATCATATGTGCAATAATTTTAATGACTGGGTACTGAATGCAGCTCCAAACCTTGTAAATAGCCTTGAACAACGAAGTGAATTCTCTTGTGGCATACCTTTCAACAATAAATCATTTTTCTTATCGCCTATCACTATAAGTGAAGTTCTTAAAATCATAAATAGGCTTAAAAATAAAATGAGTACAGGATATGAGATTTCATCTAACTTGCTAAAAAAATGCGCAGAAGAACTCGCAATTCCACTGTGCCACATCATTAACAATTCTTTTAAGTATGAAAATTTTTCCCGATGACTTAAAGCTAGCACTCGTGAAACCTTTACACAAAAAGGGTAATTCTGCCTTGCAAGAAAACTATCGTCCAATAAGCCTAATTCCCACTTTGTCTAAGATATTTGAAATTGCTGTAGCCTCAAGGCAGCACGGATACATATGAGAGTGTTCATTACGCAGAAAAGGGCGGTACGCGTTCTGAAGTCTATGAATTACAGAGAATCATGCAAGAGCAAGTTTAGAGAGCTCAACATCCTTACACTTGCAGGTCTTTATGAGTGTCTGATATTTTTCTTTAAAAACAGAGACCAATTTTCACATTTGGAAGCCACTCACCAGCTAAACACCAGATATCAAGGCTTGAACATGCCTTTACACAGGCTGACCGTAACTGAAAAAGGACCTGCATATGCCTGTATAAAATTCTATAACAAGCTGCCTGCGAACCTTAAAGCTTTAACAAATTTTAAAGACTGCAAGGAATCTCTTCTTGAGTTAATTTTAGAAATAGAGCCTTACTCGGTAACTAAATTTTTGAGTTATAGGTTTTAAATGTTTGGGCTGTGTATTAAACATTTTTAACTGTTCAATTTTCTGTTATTTTAAATGTATAATTGTTTTTTTTTCTATTTTAAGCAATGTATTAGTTTGTAAGGAGCATTTTACTTTATCATATTGACGCCAGATCATTCAATTGTGATATTTATTGTTGCATTTTTTTGATTAAAGAGATTTTGACTTTGACTTCAGTTGCTCTTCTTCTACAAAGCGCAAATAAGACCGTGCTTAGAATATTGCTCACACATCTGAGGTGCCGCACTAAAGAACACCCTAAAGCTGCTGGATTCCATTGAGAAGATAGCTGTGCATCTTGTCGGCGACCCGGAATCTGGATAGTCTGAAACACCGCAGACATGTGGCTGAGATGTCCCTGTTTTACAGATACTTTCACGGCAGATGATCCCAGGATTTGGCCCGCCTCATCCCGCCCCTGGCAACGCCTGCGAGAAAGTCACGACAGACGGCAAGAGCGCGCCAGTTCGTCGTACAACTGGAAATACTTAGGACATCGCTTTACAAGAACTCCCTTATCTGGCGCACTGCATCACTGTGGAACTCACTCCCAGGATATCTGTTTCCACCTTATTACACCCTACAACTATTCAAGAACCGTGTCAATCTACATCTTCGCGCACACACCGCTCATCGAGCGTCATAGGATCACCCTTTAGTTTGCGTGACGCTGCCATAAAAAAAATCAACAATCCATCTTCCATAAGATAAATCGATGAGAGCTTGTCTGCTGACAAATTATACGTCTTTTTTTACTGTGAAAACATCCTTTCCATTGCATTTACCAAGAAAATTTGACTTGACGTCCTTGACTCATATATAAAGTAAATACTTACATTTTTCGGACATTGATTCCCACAGCACTGCAACTCCTCTCTTTTCTCTAAATTCAACCAATCGTTGCATGTTATATAGGGTTGCGTAAGGCCACAATGGCATTTAATCCTGAGCATTTGCTTACAAGGGGGGCAGTTCTCAGGGTGGCACGGTTTGGGACAGGGATGCGTGCAACCTTCAGGTCGCGGTTTCGAACAAGGATTTTCGCACTTTTCACAATTGCTGCCAGCCTGTAAAAACATGAATTATTGCACCGTTTTTGAATAGAACTCCTTTATATCTTAAATAATTTTTGAATTGTTAACCTGTTGTTAAAACGAATGAAATACGCCAATAATTACCTGTATTTCATCTTTCGGATTTTCAATAGCATGACACTGTAATGAACAAATGTGATTGGTACAAATTAACAATCTTCCACATGCCCTTAAACAGCTGGAAGGTTTCGATGCATAACAAGGCCAGTCTACAGTCTCATGGACACCTAATAACAATATATACTTTTATGACACAATTCATATTTTATAATAAACACACTTGATGGTACTCAAAAATGTGAAAAATTAAAAGAAGCTAAATGGGAGATTTGATATCAATATAAACACTTAGACTTAAAGTTACTCACCTAGGCAAGTCACTTTTACCAGAACTTTACAATCCGGACAAGGTTGGTTTCTTTTTTCCACTTGCGGTGCGCTTTGCTCCCAGGGCATAGTAGCCTTTTGGGTCTCGATTTTCACAAGAACAGCCGAATGACAGGTGACAGAACACGGATGTTTGCAACTCGTTCTGGACTTATTGCATATTTGCTTGCAAGGGGGACAATCTCCGAAATGGCATCGGTGGTTATCACGTTTCTCGTGATGACATTCTGGTGGTATTCTGTCAATAATGCAGATAATACAAATACGTAACTTAGTCAAATATTTAGACGCTTTGAATCTTTTTCATTTTATAAATGACAGTTTAATTTCAAATATTTTCTTGAATATAAAAATTAAGATGTATACTCTGTGATGTAGAGAATTCATTTTCCAAGTTAGCTCTTTTTTGCACTTAAATATTTTAAAATCCGCACAAGATATCTGTTGGTTTACTACCACAAGTGGCGCATTAAAAACAATAATAAAAAAAGAAAGACGAAATCCAGGCAAAACTATTGAAAGTTTATGTGTATCCCAACATAAGGTGCCTCAAACACTTACAAACACAATTTTGGGCATCTGGGAGGCTTCACTCTATGCTTCCTTCCACAGGGCACTGTGATTTTCGTAGCACCGCATCGACAAGAAACTTCTTTGGTTTGCTGACATGGATAGCAAAGACCGCGGTGACACACAGAGGGACACTTGTGGATTCCACATTGAAGGGTACTTCCGCAAGGTTTTTCACAGGGTGGGCAATTCCCGTCGCAACACTAAAAATTGTCAAAGGGTAAAATTAATGGTTAGTTATTTGCTTATCATTACAAGCCGAAGGGATAACGATTAAAATAAATTAATTTAAATAAAATAAATGTTATATTACAATGACGATAAAATAAAAGAGAAAAAAAAACATCCAAATTATATTTAAATTGAGCATGTTCAAATAGACTGTCTATATCTCATTGCAAAAGAATTGTATAACACGTGACAAACCAAACAACCAACAAACCTATTATTTCTACACGGGACCACAAAGTTTAATTCATTCAAGAGGTGAGCAGCATTGAGCCTTCTATAGTTCACGCAGAATTTGGTAGTCCCATCCTTCTTGGTGACTAAGACAACAGGAGATGACCATGGGCTTGATGACTCTTCAATAAATGCATCTTCAAGCATTTTCACTACTAATGTGATAACCTCTTGCTGCTTCGTCACTGGTAACCTCCGAGGATGCTGCCGTATGGAGTGAGAACTTCCATTGTCCATTTTATGTTTTATGATGTTCGTTCTTCCACTATTGCCATTTTTCCTTTCAAAGGCTGTGCTCTGCTCTTTAATAAATTGTGTAGCTTCCTTCAGTTCTTCGGACGACAGATGATACGACGACTTCTTGAAATGTTCTAAGACTTCCTTAGGTGATGTTGACGGTATTACTTCTGACCGCGTTTCACAACTGGTTATCCACTGTACCGGCTCACAAGTCGCTATTACATCTCCTTTATTGATTTTGATGGAATTGGATGAAATATTTGCTACCCTAATCGGTACTTCACCGGTTTTGAATAGTGCTTTGTCTACGAGGTGTTTGCAAGGCAAATCGTAGTGTTGGATAAGTCCGATGCAGCCTCCAAAATCCTTCTTCAATTTCCCAAAAATTATCTGCTCGGTATTTCCGCTTATTCATGCCGCCACTATTTTAGTCGGTGTGCAATCGTCTGTTTTGGTAAAGATGAACTCTTCGGTGATTAAACTTCAGAAGATTAAGCTTGTTGTCAAAAGAGAATCCACGTTGGCCAATGAGATCCATCCCCAAAATAAATTCGTCTTCTATGACGGCTACTAACACTGTGTGGTGTAATTTAATTCTTCCAAGTTGAAATTCAATATCCACTTCCCCAAGTACTTCAGCTGTCTCGCTGATAACCGTACGTAAAACCACATTCTTTGATGTGGGTACAACTTCTATTCTATTTACTCTGCTAGACCTTATCAAAGATACCGCTGCACCAGTGTCAACAGTAATTGTTATGGCTCTTCCGTTGATCTTTCCTTTAATAGTTCGACTGTCGGCGTTATTTCCTAGACTTTTTATGGAGACGATCCTGGGGGCTTTATCTTCTTTAGCCAACACCCGCCCCGCAATGTTGACTAATTGAAGTTTTCCTGATTTGACTTGGAGGCCCTAGCGTCTCTGGATGGAGATCTAGACCGTAGTTGTACTCAGCAGTCTCTTTTAAAATGCCCAGTCCTGCCACATCTATAACACTGATTTGATGTATTTCGGATACGTGGGCTATTGGCTCCCGGAATCTTCCTGTAGCCTGAAGAACTTCCGTTAATTTCTTCAAAATTTCGATTTCTAGGGCTCTACCCAAAGCTTCACTGCTGTTATCAAATTTGTCTAGCCGTAGCATTTTCTGAGTTTTTGGAGCTCTGATACCATCCACGCAATATTGGGCAGCAAGTTCTTCTTAAAATTCTTCCGTTGCTCCCGGGTACGCCAAGTGAATAAGACGTCTAACTCTGCCTCAAACTCTTGCAGGTTTTCACCAGGCTTCTGATGTCGGGACTTTACTTGTGCTTGATACAGTTGTCTTCTGTGTTGGTCTCCAAATCGTCTCTCCAGGACAGCTACAAGTATGTCATATTTCCCTTGTTGGCTAATGGGAATGGTCTGCAGTAGTTCCAGGGCAGATCCACGAAGCGCTAACACTAGTGATGGAGTAATTTCTTCATTATCCCAAACGTTGGCAACAGCAGCGGCTTCAAGTTGTCTTTTGTACATTGTCCAGGATGTTTGACTATCATAGGTTGGAGGTTTGATATGTTGTACTCTCGGTGGATCCCTGAGTTTTTAGTCTGGTAACTTCTGCTTGTAGATTTTTCATTTCTGTACGTCTCCTACTTCTTTTTGTACAGTTTCTGCTTCTTTTTGTACATTGTTTACTTCTTTTTCAAATTTCTCATTTTGCCTGTCCAAATTTTTTTTTTGTAATGTTCCTTGCTCGCCTACAATTACATCTAGCATCCATTTATGAAGCTGTTCCTGTTCTGCTTGCCTTCTACGTTCATCCTCTTCCCGCTATGTTTGTCTTCTACGTTCATCCTCTTCCCGATCCGGTCGCTTCTCTTCTTTTTCTTCTTCTTCTTAAGCCTTTTAAGTCCATTCCTGGATGTAGGCCTTTCCTATGTCTTTCCATCGTTCTCGATCTTGCGCTGTTCTGATCCATGCTAACCCCGCTGCTCGTTTTAGGTCATCATACCATCTATTTGGTGGTCTTCCTCTACCTTGTTTGTGCTCATACGGTCTCCATTCAATAATCCTCCGGTTCCATCGGTTTCTATCACTCCTTGCGACATGTCCTGCATAGCTCCATTTGAGAGAGGCTGCTCTATTTGCGATGTCTGTTACTTTGGTAATAGCTCTTATCCGTTCATTGCGATATCGGTCTCTTCTGCTTATACCGATCATCGCTCGTTCCATCGCCCTCTGAGTGAATTTTAGAGTGTCTGAGTTATATTTCGTGTTTGTCCATGTTCCCGCTCCATACGTTAGGACTGGTAGAATGCACTGGTAAAAAACACGTGATTTTAGGTGTTGTGCTATGTTTTTGTTTCGAAGAATATAAGACGGTTTTCTAAAGGCAACCCAGCCTAATCGAATTCTCCTTTTTATCTCTTCTTTTTGGTTATTTCTTCCTAGTGTTATTTTCTGTCCAAGGTATATGTATTCTTACACTCGATTTATTTCATTTCCATCTATTTCTACTTTCACGGTTTCTCCTGGGTACATTAGTTGGGTTTTGGATAGGTTCATCTTTAATCCAACCATAAGGGATTTTTGATGTAGGTCTCTAATCATTTCGTTTAGTTCTTCTATGCTTTTTGCGATGCGTATGATATCGTCGGCATATCTTAGATTCGTTAGCCATTGGCCGTTAATATTGATCCCTTTGTCCCTCCAGTCGGTTTTCTTAAACACGTCTTCGAGAGCAGGTGTGAAGAGTTTTGGAGATAGTGAATCACCTTGTCTGACTCCTCTTTTCAACGGCACAGGTTGGGTGTTCTCATGTGCTATGTATATTGCTGCTGCTTGGCTATTTATTTCTTTGATCAGGTCTACGTATCTTTGGTCGATTCTACTGTTTGTCAGAGATTTGTAAACGGCCCAGAGTTCTATGCTGTCAAAAGCCTTCTCATAGTCAATGTACGCCAGACACAGTGGGAAGCCATATTCGTTTGACTTTTCTAACGCTATTTTCATTGTGAGCAGGTGATCGTTTGTTCCATAGTTTGCCCTAAAGCCAGCCTGTTCTGAGGGTTGATAGTCATCCAGTTTTTGTGTCAGTCTATTAGTTATTTTGTTAGTAGTTTAAGTAGGTGTGACATCAGGCTTATGGGTCGGTAATTTTCTAACTTGGTGGTATCTCCTTTTTTGTGTATTAGTATCACCTGCGCTGTTTTCCATTCTCGTGGCACACTACCGCTATGTAGGCACCCATTGAGCAGAACAGTAACCTTTCCCAACAAATTGTCGCCACCCTCTCTGATTATATATATAGATATGTTGTCTTGGCCCGTAGCTTTATCTGATTTTGTGCTATTGTTGATCTTTCTCACTTCTTCCTTTTCAATGTCAGGAATTTCTTCTGATTCAACGTTTAACACTCTTATATCTGCTTTGTAATTTTCTTCATTATCAGGGGGTGTTTTAGTTTCATAAAGGTCTGTATAGAATTCTTCTATTCTACGTAAGATATTATCTCGATTGTGGATAATAATCCCTTCTTTATTGCGTAGTGCGTATATTTGTGTTTTCCCTATGCTTTGTTTGAGACATTTCATTCCTTTGTTATTTTCAATTACTTCATTTACACGTTCTTCTTGCATTTTGTTTTTATGCTCTCTCATATTTTTACGGATTTTTCGGTTGATTTCGGAATATTCTGCGGTTGATCTTTTATTATCTTTGGCTAGTCGCCGCCTTTCATCCATAAGAGCTGTTGTTTCAGCACTAATGATGGTTTTATTCCCCGTTCTTTTTGGTATTTCCTCCTCTAGTTTTATCATTCCCTTCTCAGCATTTAAATTATCCATTAAATCGGCCAACATTTTATTCATTTGTTCCATTTCTGCTTCTGTTTGTTGCCTCGTATTGACCGTAGAATGTTATAACATTTCCACAGAATCCACCAATCAAAACGGCCTTGTTGACATAGTTGTACCCTCCTCTCATCGAAGAACACTTCACAAGTCACGTTTCTTCACAATCCGACTTCTGACACCAAAATGTTACGTTATTCCCGTGGGTTCTGAACGAAATTACAACTTACTATTTGACAATAATAGTGTCTTTATTCTCTACCACTCTATACAATTAAACACACTAAAATACTCTTATAACTTTGCAACTAATAGCTCTTTACAATTCAACACTCAATGCTTAACCAACTCGACACGCTTTAGGTCTGCTACTTAAATACAATCTCGAGTCTATCACGAATACTCGGGAAGAAGCGAGACTACTCTATATGATTCTCGACCAGGGCATCGAGATAATTCCACAGTTCCTGAATCTTCGCGGCCGGCGATGACTCATACATAGACGCGCCAAGGCCAGTTCTATAGGGTGGCACAAAAACATTCGGATAGTTGCTAGCCGCCGTGACAATACAATTATTCTGTCTTTATCTTTATCATTTATGACCAAATTACCAAATAGGTTATAAATGCAATTTTGCGGCCAAATGCAAAAAGGAAAGAACATTTTTACCGACGGTAAAATTGCTCTGTAATTATCAACCACAATAAAGAATATTAATCAGACTTTGTGGCAAAAGCAGGAAACTGAACCATATATCAATTAAGACTGCGAAGCAGTGAGCCGCAAAAGATAGATTCTTCAGATAAAGCCACACTCTTCGGCACGTTTAAAGGGACTGGGCTTCTTTAATAAGACTGAGGAGCACAATAAGCCATGCGTCATTTTGCAAGACGTCACAATGACGAACCAAAATAGTTCATCTGAGAATATAAATCTAGTTACATATAAATTAAATAGTTTAAAGAAACGACAAATTATTTAAAATAATGAGTGTAAATATGATAATGAAAGTATACTTACTTTACGATTACATGGATGCTTGTTGCAGTCTTTCATTTTCTTGCACTTGCTTTCACACAAATACTGTTTACAACACTGAATTTCTTTGGAATGTTGACCACATCTACATGATTTAGTTACAATTTCTAAGCACTGAAATTAAACATACAATCATAAGCAACTACAGATTTTACACTAGGCCTAACACCAGCGAATATTAACTACGATAAGAAGATTCACTCTTCGCGGCGGCACGTTAACGGTATGTCTCCTTCCCCGCGCGAAAACTAGCATGATACTGGCATGTGACCTTTGGACCCGGCGCACAATGGTCGAATTTCTAGGAAAGTTGGCCATAATAAGGTTTACCAGAAATAAGACATAAAAGTTATTAAGTATTACACGTTTAATATATCGTGTTTTAGACAAATAATTGTTGAATTTTTTGCTCATCATCTATATTTATATATCGGGAGTATCAATTATCACTAACGATAAAAATCATGTATAAAAATCATTTGCATGTTCTTAAATCGTTTTAAAAAATGATTTTGAAAATTAAGGACTCCTTCGTTATAAAAAAAGGGTTTTAAATTTTTAATTCGGTGATCCAAATTTTGTTTTTGCAACGGTTAATTCAGGAGTCAATGAATGTTAAGCGGACGACAGAAACGCGTTGGTGAGGGCCTGCAATTTTGTCATACATGTATTTCAGAGTTATCGCTATTTTAAAAAATTAATTTAATAGGGACAAAACTAGTAAAAATATAGAAGCATCAGTGCAGATGTTCAAAACTAAATTATAAATTTTTATCTGCTGATTCAGCCAAAGTATTTATTACCTTATTTTAAAATAACATCAGTCTTGCATCAGCAATATACTTCGGTTCAGCTTCGGTTTCACTTACCACAATATTATGGGATTCGGGGACTCAACGATACTCCGACAGTATCATTTCATTGCTTCGCATAGTTCACTTTTCGAATGGCCCTCCGCTCGCTACCGCTCGCTACGGGGACTCAAGAAAAGGAAAACAACCAGGTGCTAACCCAAGACATACCCAAAAACAAGAAAAAAAAACAGTTTAGAAATATAACCTTAAAAAAAAATTAAAACACCGACGGGTTTGAACTCGAGACGCCGAAGTGAAGGCTAATCGTGCAAACCCCTAGACTACCAGGGCACATACAAACGATTGGTTGCATCACGAAGACATGACGCGCAGGTGCGCGCGCACGCATGGAATGAAATGATACTGTCACAGCATCCGCCAGTGATTAGGGGTGGGCGACACTAATCGATTATTCGATTCACTTTTAAGAAATTACCGATTAATCGACTTATCGATTAATATTTCAGAAAATATCGATAATCGATTATATCGACTATTCAGTTGTTTGCTAAAATATTAAGCGTTTAATCGATTATTCAATTTCTTGCCCACCCGTACCGATGACTTTACAACAGATATAGCTTCTAAAATTCCAATTTAATAATGCGTTGCGTTAAGGGTAATATAAATGACATTTGAAAATACTTTAGTACAACATATGAAACAAAAAAGAAAACAGAGAAACGTAAATGCTCAAACAAAACAGCAGCAGGGAAAACTGCGCACGTTACAAATTTAGCCAATAAGGGATTCTCATTTCGACGCGCCTTTTTCTGATAATCTGGCTTCAATTGTTGCACAATTAGGTATAACACCAACACATAGCCTCAACGGAGTTTTAGCACATTAGCAGTATAGTACATCAGTCTTTATCTTTTTATTATGTATTTGGGAACAATTACATGATAAGAAAGATCACTCTCCGCGGCGGCATGTCAACGGTGTGTCTCCTTCACCGCGAGAACACTAGCGGAATATCGGCAGGCCATGATACAAATAAAACAATCATGTTGGCAGGCGACCTTCAGTGGCGTAACTACCATAAGACAAGAAAGCGCAATGTGTTAGGGCCTCCCAGGCTTGGGGGCTCACTCGTTCAGTGCCTAATATTGAAGGTTTCTGTCAACTGAACCTAGGAACATCTTTCTGTCAAGCAAGGATTATTTTTGTATTAAGTTCTGCATAATTTAATACCTATTGAAAAGTTTGGCAACATCAACGTCGCGACACTCGTCAGTCGCCGATTAGGATTAGTCCTGATTTGATTCGCAGTGAGCACCATCGTCTTTTGGTTTGACATCCCGGGAATCCCGTTTTGTTGACATATTTTAACCTGTTGCCAAGAGCATTACCTTACCATTATCTTATAGTTTTAGTAATTGATACGCAAATTTTTCCTACGTTTTAAAAATGAGTGACCACAAAAAAAGGATTAAAAGAAAACTAAAAAAATTATTGGAATTAAAGAAAAATTGCGAAAATGTTTTTTGTTCGACGAAATTGCGCGAAGTAGTACTTTCCCGCACGCTATGCGGGAAAATGTGCGGGAAAGTAAAATTCTCCAAAATCACCAGAGACAAGAAAATGTCCATATACACTCATGTGCAATAAAAACGGTCACTACAAAATTTTGATTAAGTTTTAGGCTTGATAACTTTTTTATTTTTAGCCCGATTTTAGTGATTTTTTTAAAGAACTGTAGGTACAACTATCCTTATTAACATGTTTTTTACACATTTTAAAAAACATTGGTTATTCGACATATTATACAAGGATAATCGAAATGTTGTTTTTTTATCGAATTTCAACACACCCTGTGGAATAATCAAGTAGCAAAATTTTTCCAAAATATCAGTTTTCGTTTAAAGTGATCTATTCTTTACGTTTTGTTTTTTGGTTCATGTCAATACATGTCTTTATTCTCACCCAAATGCAAAATGATCTTGGTTATCAATAATTTAAAGTTTTACATAATTTCTAATTCAATATGAATTCAGTAATTTCTTTGACAAGATGGCTATGTTGTCCATTGTTATTTGACGCTTTATTGTCAGTTTGACAGTATGTTTGTGTATTTACAATGGTTTTAAGTGCTTTATCTTGATGCAAAATAATGCCCGATCACACTCAGCAATGTAACTGTAACTGAATATTTGCTAGAAGTTGGGATTGAAAAAATGAACTGGCCAGCATGTTCTCCAGATTTGAACACTATAGAGCATGTGTGGGATATGCTCGGAAGACGCGTTAGAGGTTCAGAAGTGGTACCAGCGACATTGAACGAGCTTCGTGCGGTACTTCAAGAAGAATGGAGGAATATTCTCCAAGACGATATTCGCGGGCTCATTGATGGCATAGTCCGACGTGTGCAGGCTAGTAATTAGAACTAGAGGAGGCAATACAAGGTACTGGTCCATGTTTAAGTTAAAATGTTTAATTTAAGTAAATTAATTTAGAAACAAAATTAACTACCAATTAAATTTTGATTAGTATAATAAAAAATTTAAATCATTGATAACGAAGATATTTAGCATTTGTGTGAGAATAAATGCATGTATTGAGGTGAACCAAAAAACAAAACGTAAAGAATAGATGACTTTAAATGAAAACTGGCATTTTGGAATAATTTTACTACTTGATTATTCCACAGAGAGTTTTGAAATTAGATAAAAAAACAACATTTTGATTATCCTTGTATAATATGTCGAATAACCAATGTTTCTTAAAATGTGTAAAAGACATGTTAATAAGGATAGTTGTACCTACAGTTCTTTAAAAAAATCACTAAAATCGGGCCAAAAATAAAAACGTTATCAAGCCTAAAACTTGATCAAAATTTTGTAATGACCGTTTTTATTGCACATGAGTGTATTTTTAGAATCTTTACTCTTTTGGACTTTTTATGCGCACTTGTTAGGAAAATAACTATAGGCGCGCTCTGCACTTTTTTGTGGGGGTTGAATGAGACCGAGCCGTCACGTAACGCCGCCACGTAACGTAACGTAACGCTGTGTGTTCCCGTATTGGTAGGGGGTCTGAAATTTTCAGGGGATGTAGCAGGGGTAAAAAGAAGATCCTGGACGAAAACGGGACCCCGTACTCCACCCCGTTTGGCCAAGGGAGGGGGGAGAAGTAAAAACTTAAATAATTAATTTCGGGAGAACGGGAAGAGGTTCGGGTTCGAAATTGTTATGGTAAGTGCGCCACATGGGGGGGCCACCTTACAGGGGGGACCAAGGCTCTAATTTAAGGGGGGATTTTGGGTTATCTCTACAACGAAGGCTCGGATCGAAACTCTGACAAACGATGACCCCACTTGTTGACGTTTTCACTTCTATCGTGTGGTTTAAGCACACACAAAAATTTATATTTTTTTAAATTGGTGTTTTTTTATCAGCTATTGACATTATAAAGTCTCAGTTAACAACTAGATTTACATAAGTTAGATTTACATAAGACAAGTGGTATCTTTTTGTTTTTGCAGCTAAAAAGTCTCATAAATTCAACAAAATCTAAAATCCTTAAGAGCTACAATGAACAAAAATATTCTCAAATCATATTAACAAAATTTCTCTTACAATTTATAAAAACAAAGTTAAATCAAGAAATAACTGCAAAAAAATGTGGACTTAAACAAGTTTACATTGACGTATTATTATTTTTTACCATGCCGATTATATATGTGTCAGTTGAAGAATCTTTTAGTAAACTAAGTATTTAAGGAATCAAATAGGGCATGCAAGATCGATTTCAAAATTTATCTTTCATTTCCGTCGAAAGTGAAGCTCCCAACAAATTAGATCTTAAATATGCATATGAATTTGAAGTGTGTAACACGAGAAAAAATCGTTTTAGATTTTAATAAGTTTAAGTCGAATGTTTCTTTAAACTAGGGAAATTTCATTAATATTTCCAACTTCGTTACTAACTACTACTTGGTTAAAATTTGAAGTTATTTTAGAGTTATGCTTTTTTTGATAAAAAAGAAATATTTTGATATATGTAAAATAAATAAAAAAATTAAAGCTAGTTGTTTAATTTTTATTTAGTATTTGTGATTTGTGACTGAAAGAGGGGCCTCCTTATGTATTTTGCGTTGGGGCCAAAAAAATTTTAGTTACGCCACTGGCGACCTTTGACGCGGCGGCCATGGACCAGCTCATCCTTTTGTCACATTAATTTTCACGCCTAAATTTTATAGTCGAGTCAATATTCGATATAAGATAATATCGCTATTTTTAAGTTGTGTTGTATTACAAAATAGGAATGAAATATATAATAAAAATATTGTGCGAAACCTTTAACCAATTTTAAAATCATCCAAAACACCAAAATTTAATTGAATATTAAAAGATAGGGCAAATTCGAGCAACATTTTCTTCTTGATGTCTTTTGTCAGAATATTAGTATTCGGAAATATGGTGAAATCATTAACACAAAATCAAAATCTTTTAAATAGTAGTTATTACATTGTACCTTGAGTATTGCTATCAATAATAACTAATTAAAAACGTTAACAGATTTTTGAAACAGCCAGTTGAATGCAAACTTAATGAAAATATTTATTTGTTGATAATAATAAAAAAAAAACATAAAGTAAGTTTGACAGGGCGCTGCACACAATTCAGAAGATATCAATTGTGTTTTTCCAAAGCCAAATAGAGTATTAGAGTGCTATAAATAATTTCGTCATAAATTTGATTAAATATACCGCAAACGAAAATATTGTTTATGGCCAGCTTTTATTTAAATTCAACCTGTGTGCGGCGAAGTTCACCGATCGTTACCAGGCAACGAAGAAAATAAACGACGATTCCTTTGTAGCGCGCACTTGCCATTGAGTGGATCTTCTTGTTGTAGTTAACATTCGCTGCTAACACTTAGGGCCGCAATTGTGTTCATAGTCAGTAGCACATTCTATTTATGAATTTATTTATTTATTCAATGGGCCAGTGGCCCAATATTACAAAATAGAATATCTAAATCTACGGTTCACCTATCCTACAATAAAAATATACAAAGGCAAATGTAAAATTTTGACCACTAACTATCTTAAGCTATGAACAATTAACATCACATCAAGACCAAACGGAAAATAAATAAGTACAACACAGTAAAGTAGAAAGGAAAATTGAGACAAGACAAGAGAGACTGTGTCACCGGGGTTGATCATCTAACACAAAATTTAAGGGTTTCTTCTGCGGGCCCACCAAAGCAGTCAAGATCAGAGGTATACTGATTAGCCAATCTTGCCACCCTAGGCAAAAACGCGTTAAACGCATAGTTAGTTCTATGCGTTGGGTTATGAAAAGAAACCATTTGTCGAGTTTGTCTCGGCTGCACATGAATGCCAATCCTATTTAGGAGCTGGGGACAATAATTGCTGCGAGAATGAAGAATGTTGTAAAAGAGTGACAAATCTTTTTGATTTAGTCTCGCCTGCAAAGTGTCCATGTGCATAGTCTCCTCAATCAGATGATTGTTCACAGAGTCTTGATAATTGGTTCTAACTTTGTTTTGCTTAAGAATTTGTGTTGAACTATTTCAATATGTTGGGTGTGTACGTCATAAGGAGGAGACCAAATACATGAGCCATATTCCAAATGCATAAGGGAGCAATACAGTAAACGAATAGAATCGATGCTGTGGAAGTCACCGGCACATCTTTTGATGAAGCCCAACATTTGAAGAGCCTTAGAAACTGCCCCAGAAACATGCAGGATAAAACTCAAGCGAGTATCAAGTGTAATTACTTACTTTATAGAATCACGTCCACTAAGATTTAACTTGAAAGGATACTAAATCAGCTTTCTTGGACAAAGTTTATTGAAAAATTTAAATCAATGAGCCAACGTTTCGGTCCATCTTCAGGGCTACAACAATCAAAGAAAATTGTTTTTAAATATAATAATAAATTATTTAAAATTAAGGGTTGGTATTAGTTTAAAGGACAATAAATTTAATAAATTAATAATACCAACCAATAAAAAAATTAAAGTTGATAACTTGTTTTTTGTAAAAATGTATGTTTATTAAAATTATATAAAAAAGGAGAATATTTAAAAAGTTAAAATGTTTTGTTTTACAGAAACAACAGTGACTACAATACATACACACAAAGATAGGCATTTACACTTCCTGTTTCGGTTCGGTTCGAAGCAAGACCTGTTTAGGATTACGCAGGCCAATAGAGATCTGCGAGTTTCTACTTTCGAATTTTCGGACATTGTAGCGCATATTTTTGCAAGCTATACTAGTTGCTGCTTCTGTTCTCCTGATCAAAAGCAACAATCTAGGGTCGTAGTACCACTATTTTACCAGTATATCCGGGGCGGATCCCGGATCCCACCCTGAACCGATGTCGTACAAATCGGACGACAACGTTTCCCTCATCTCGGTAGAGTCAGACTCGGAAAAACCTCAAAGTTATTCCAGGATAAACCTATATCTAGGTAAGATCAAAAAACACCCGAAATGTACCAAGTGCCTCGAATTAATACCGCTCCTGACGAGCTCGAGTAGAGGATCGAATCTTGATATTAAAACGGCAATAGATACGACTAAGACCCATCTAACGCGGGACCACAAAGCGGTCTTCAAAAGGCCTGCAACTGCGCAGCCCCGTATAGACTGTGGCACAAAAAAGATAGCAGATAATGTGAGACCCACAGGAGGTACCCAAACTTTACAAAGAAGCAAAAGTTAGGGAACAAAAAACCAGCAGAATCACAAAAAAATGAGCAGCAAAAAACTATCGAACAAGAAACGCTGCAAAAAACCGAGGCATCGCATCAGCCTAGAGACATGGAGATGCCCTTGGATGCGTCGTTTGAATCTGCACATATCCTGCAAGATAGGAACGAAAAAGCCACCGTTTAAGACGATACCGTTTAAGAAGGGCATTAGAATGGTCAATTTAGACGTAGGAGGAGAACCACCTCAGCGAAAACCACCCCCGGTTGAAACAAGCAACCGGTTTGAAGTCTTGACAGACACAGAGGCCGAAGAAGCAGGCGATGCAAGTAGCAGCGCCTCTTCGTTAGAACATACAGCGCGTAAGGTGCGTAGGAAATCGAAATCTGCGCGAAAAACGCCCAGCAAAAACCCGAAAGAGACCCCTAAAAAGAAGCCTGCACTACCACCGCCGATAGTGATCAAGGGAGGCGCCCAAGACCATGGCGTAATTAAACAGACGCTGCAAGACATGCATGTCACCGAGTACTCACTGAAGTACACGCGGAACTCCGTCATCATTTATTGCTCCCAGAGTAAAGACTGGGCCAATCTTAAGCGATTATTTGAACGCGAGAATGTTGAATTCCACTCTTATGCGGAAGCCTCGCAAAAAAACCACGCATTCGTTTTGCGAGGGCTCGACGGCGGCTTCACAACGGACGACATTCGAACATTACTAGCTGAAGAGCACGGCCTAAGCGTCAAAGTGGCATACGAAATGAAAAAGACGAGAGTTCCGCTGTACCTGGTCGTCCTAGATGCGACAATAACATTGAGAAAGCTCAATCAAGAGTGCAGGCTCCTCTCTCACGTAAGAGTATCGTGGGAGAACCGCCGTGCATCGAAAACCAGTATGCAGTGTAAGAGGTGCCAGGGGCATGGCCATTCGATTACATACTGCCAGCGAAGGTGGGCATGCTCCAAGTGTGCAGGAGCACATCAAATTACAGAGTGCCAAAGTGACACCGTCAAATGCGCAAACTGTGGCGGCAACCATAGGTCAATTAGCGATGTCTGCCCGGTCTACACCTTTAAAATGCAGCAGGCACAGCAAATACAACCAACCAACGCCCCCAAGAAGAAAAAGTACAAGCAAGCACCACCCCCAGCCAACCCTGCGTGGCAAGCAGGGAAGAATACCAACCCCAGAGAGTCAGCGCGAGAATACGACCAACAATTCCCGCAATTACGCAGTCGAGAGCAACCGCAAAACGCGCAAAATACGCAGGTTAGTCACAGTATCATTGGCTCAAATGTAAATAATGTAAATAATAAAATATCTAACCCTCAGCAACCCCCTAAATCGTAACCATTAGATTCAAATAATCTCATGAACAATATTAATAATCTGCAATTAGCGGTAAACAATGTTAATAGTCTGGTAAATTTTGCCGAACTAACTCGAGCCTTAAATGACTATGCAAACTTATTAGCAGCATGTCATGGAAACAAATTTGAGATATTGCAGGTCTCGATGCGTTTCTTTTCGGAAGAGCTCGATACATATAATATATAATTGTTAAGATGCCTATTAACATTCTTTGTTGGAATTGTAATGGCATCCGCTCAAAACTTGCTGAGTTTAAAAGTTTCATTTATGATAATCCCAACTTTCATGTAATATTTTTGTTAGAAACAAAAATAAACGCACAATTCA
Organism: Pissodes strobi; assembly: GCA_016904865.1. NCBI lineage: Eukaryota > Metazoa > Arthropoda > Insecta > Coleoptera > Curculionidae > Pissodes > Pissodes strobi. Next base: position 33,150 of record MU188843.1, read on the forward strand.
CGTTAAAATTCTACGATCGTCATGTACTGAGATTTGACAGGCCAGATCGACTCGGAGGAGGCGTGGCCTGTCTGATTAGTAGGTCGGTCCGTTATAAGCAGGTCCTTGGCCTGCGGACCGTTATTGAACACGTAGCTCTCGAGCTTGACGGCGGCCTGCGGTTAGTCGGCGCTTACTCTCCCCCGGGTCTCCGCCTCCAGGATGAAGATGTTCTTGCTTTACTACCTGCTGGCAAGAAGACGCTCCTGTTGGGAGATATCAACGCAACACACGCTAACTGGCGTGGTACTTCCAACAAGAGCGGACGCTTGCTTTACAGATTAGTGGAACAAAACATTGATCTAACGTACCACCAAACTCCCAATCCTACACACGTCCATTATGCTTTTTCCAATCCGTCGTTCCTGGATATAGCCATTACTCGAGAAATGATTGGCGCATCTGCGCTTATTGAGCTGAATGAGTTAAACTCGGACCACCTCCCAATCAAGATTAGTCTACACACTAGACTGCACGTAGAACAGGAAACTATCCTCTCTTTTCATAATCTTGATTGGAAGGAGTACCGAGCGAGATTCAGCCAGGCAACAATCATTCCGAGACAAATTGACTCTATCCCAGAACTTTAGAGCGAGGTGCATGCTCTTGTCACAAATATCCAGCGCGTCAGAGATGCAATATGCCCCACGGTCAGCAAGCGTCCGCTTGTTGACACACTCTCAGACCACATCCTAGACCTAATCACCCTCCGAAACCGTATCCGGCGTAGGTGGCAACACTTTAGGGTAGCCAACGACCGGCTCCTTGTCAACGAACTGACGGAAGCGATTAAAGTACAGATCACCACACACAGGAATGGCCTGTAGATGGCTTATGCCAATTCCATAAGCAGAGAAGATGGCTCGCTGTGGAAGCTCGCAAGGCGAGTCCGCGGAGGCACTGCAGAATTTCCTGAAATTCGACATCAAGACGATGTCATTACTGACAACAGCGGGAAAGCAGAGGCCTTCGCGGATTACCTAGAGAGCGTCTTCAGCGAGACACCAAACTACACGCCTTTCCATGAGCATGTAGACGATATTGTGGGTCGCTTCAAAGCCACAAAGTACCCAATCGCCCCTGAAGCTTTTAATAAACTCCTTGTCTCACCCCGTGATATCATCTTGCCCCCGGAGCAGTTCGGCTTTCGCTGCGGACATAGCACAACTATGCTCGCAGCGAAAATCGCACAAGACTCGCTCGAAGGCTTTAATGAAAGCAAAGCGACGGCATTGTTACTTCTCGACATTGAGAAAGCATTCGATAAGGTATGGCATAATGGGCTTATCTACAAGCTTTTTGCTTCTTACGGCATGCCACTACATTTAGCATCCCTCATTGTGTCGTACCTTGCGGATCGCTCCTTTTCAGTTCGTATCCACATCGATATATCAACGCCAAGACGCATCAAGTCTGGTATCCCTCAAGGAACAGTTTTATCACCGCAATTATTCAGTCATTTTATAGCTGACTTTCCGTCTCATCCTGCAACCTCTTTTGCCCTGTATGCTGATGACACTGTGATATATTCACAGTCATCGGACATACAGGTAGCAAAAAGAAAACTTGAACTTCACCTCAACCTGCTTCTTCCCTATTATAGGGATTGGAAGATCACCCTAAACGCGACAAAGACTGAACTGGGTATTCTGACACACAAGCGCCATGTAGACATGACGCCTATCACTGTAGGCAACACGGCTGTCAGCCCTGTAGACCCAGTCAAATACCTAGGGATAGTCTTTGCCCGCAAGCTCCTTTTTGCCAAGCACGTCGCGGCGATCAAGACGAAAGGCATAATAGTACGCAAAAGCTTAAATCCGCTTATTAAAGCGCGATCATTTTTAAGCCCTACAAACAAACTCACGATATACAAGTCAATAATAAGACCGACACTACTATACGGGGCACCAGTTTGGTGCTCAGTTGCAAAAACCCACATGAGACACATACAGACAATACAAAACAGATACCTGCGGGCTGCTTTTTCATTGACATTGTTGGACCGTGTTCGGATAACCGAATTGCATCATATTTCCAACACTGAGTTCATTGATTACCATATTAATAGGATTTCTAGTAAATTCTACGAGTATGGCGTCAGGAAATCAGAAGTGACCGCAAGTATCGCGAACATACGGTATAATCCACTGCTAAGACCTAAACACGGACCGCTATACAGACATACGGACCTATTTTACCAAGAACTTCGACCACCATGAACAACCAAACACACACACGCAACGTACAAGACAGAAAGATCTATACGTAAATATTTTTCACATTAAGCCGTGAATTTTTATTAAATTCAACAATATTGACCGGCTTAACGAAGAAATTAGACTCGATCAGCAATGAACGAGATCTGATTGGCCGAGGGGCCTCCCACGAGCCTACTTATACTGACAACTCACACAGATGACACAGACAAGACAAACCCGCATCACTACCAACGCAGATACGACACCGCGCGTGCTGTCCTCTCCAAGCAAAATCCACGTGTTCCGGGCGAACAATTATATATTGTATGTAACTTCAGAGCACAAACTTGAGCATATTTGGGTATAAATATGTACAGACATGTACATATTCCCTCAATTGGCATTCAATGTCACCCAATTGTACATAGATGTATATATTGTATATATTTTATGTTACATGTTATGCCGTTTGTACCGTGTAATGATATTGCAGGTTTTTTGTACAAACTTTTCCTGCAATAACCAAAGCTTGAGACACCAAGCAATTCCATAGTTAGCGGATCAATACAGCCCTTGGGCAAACGCTAACGCAAATAAATTGAAGGGGCAACCCAAATAATTATATGCCAATGTTACTGCTGACTAGCAAGCCATTATAAGGGCCGACACCAGCCCATAAGCCGTACGGTGTTTAGTACGTGTGTGTGTTGCGCAGTGAAGAGCGACAATGAAACACGCGAGACGAGAACACGCAGCGAAAACAGACAATGGCTAGCTTATAAGTATATATTATGTCAAATTTGAATAATAAATGATTCTGATTCTGATAGGCATTTACAAATTGTTTTTAACTGGACTATAACTTAAAAAAGACACGGTGCGACTCAATTAAAAAAACACTATTATCTAGTTTAAAAAATATACACGTTGGCTCATTGATTTAAAATTTTCAATAAACTTTGTCCAAGAAAGCTGATTTAGTATCCTTTCAAATCAAGTGTAATTCCCAGGTCTCTAATATGAGAAACTGACTCTATAAGGTTATTGTTGATGTAATAGGAGCGGTCAACACTATTCCTGCTTTTACTGAAGCATTTTCTGTCATTCAAGTCCATACAGTTATTGTTGCACCAGACAATGAGTCTATCCAGATCTGATTGAAACCTGAATCAATCATATGTGGATCTATCTTTAAGATATAATTTTGCACACAGAAGGAAGAAATTGTGCTGAAAATAAGGTGATAAATAATTTATGTATAAGATGAACAACAGGTATCTCAATCGATTGAAAGCGAAGAACATGAACAACCTGCGCTCTGTCAGTCAAATAGGAGTAAAGCCATTGTAGCCAAGGCCCATCGACCTTTGGCCTCTTCAATTTGTAGATTAGCAAGTGATGATTGACTCTGTCGAAGGCCTTAGAGAAGTCAGTGTACAATGCATGAACTTGACACCCCTCCTCCAAAGTCCGGGACAAAAAATCTGTGAATGGCAGAAAACCAAATTGCTGATCAATCAGACCTTGAAGAGAACTAGTCAGAAAATCACACACGAGGCTTTCAAAGATCTTTGGAATGGTACTTAAAATGCTGATAGGCCTGTAATTGGTCGCCTGGGAGCTATCTCCTGTTTTGTGTCTTCTTTAATTTATGATTCTTAACCTTGGCACCAAAAATTCATCAACTTCATTGGTCTTTCTCAATAAACAAAATATAAAACTACAGTATGTTTTAGGTCACCCTGATGATTCTACATATCTCGCAAATTTCTTAAAATTTTATGTTTATCAATTGTATTTAAAACCACTTCTGCATTCTCAATTAGCTATAAGTACATAATAACACTTTAAGTTATTGACATATTATTATTCGTCTGCTAAAATGAATTGTTTTTTAAATAATTTTACTGCTATTAATACCAATTTATGATAACTCATCTAAAGATGGGAAAGAAATGATGGGAACTATATTAACGACTACGATGACCTGAAACGAAAATTTGCTGAAAAGAATTCTCTTCAATTATGGAAAATTAAAAGTATTAGGATCACTTACGGTCCTTTAGTTAAAAAATGTGACAATAAATAATAATTCAAATCAATTCACATATTGAATTTCAAACCAATGAGGCTCAATACATACATCATATATTAAACAATTTTTATAGAGGATGATGGTTATTAATTTAATATTATTATTTCAAAAAATACCCAACCGTATTAACAATTGTGCTTAAAGGTAGTATTTTTTACATGAAGTTAAAAAAATAAAAATTAAAAATACTCGACACCAGTGAAAAAAATAATTAATTAAACTAAATTATTTTCTTTACTGAAGAATAACCAAACTTAAATAGAAATATAAAAAAAAACTTACTAAGCCACACTTATCTCTATGACATCTATAATTGCATGTGTGCATTCCACATTCTAAAAGCCTATCACATGTGGATCCACAAGTAGGCGTTTCTTCTGTACATGGCAGAAGGTACGTTGACTTGCCGCAAGGGCATAATCGAGGTCTTGTTAGGGGACATGAATCGCATACTCCAGCATGACACACCTCTTGACATTTATGGTTGCCACAGTCCAAGGATTTTCCGCATACCTGTTAACAAAAATTGCGTAAATTAAAAAGAAAACTATTACAAATTTCCTGTGTAATTATTTATTATTAAAAGTAAGGAAATATGTTCAAAAACGAAAACTCGGTTTAACACAAAAATGCATTATATGAACGCTCGTTCATACAGGGTGTCCAGAAATACCGTTCGAATAATTTCATATGAACCTGGGTCCGGAAATGCATTTCAAGATTTAAAAAAAATCAGTTTTATTAATATCTTAAATATCCTTTTACCCATTTTGTTGAAATTGGGTAGTGTTTTCTGTAGTAATAAGGGGCTCATTTAGCCATAATTAGATTAAAAACATAGTCCAGTGGCGTCCCGGGGGGCGACATACCGAATGTTATTAGCAAAAAAAATGTGGGCCACTGACTTTTTAAAATATTTTATATTTTTTCGTATTAAGCAACTAAAAATACAACATTTTTGCTTCTTGAATTATTATCGTATCATACTTCATTTTCGAGAAAAAAAAATAAAAACCAGTTTATTACATTTCTTTAGGGCAACAAATTCTACATCAAAAGCTGGTGGATAACCATTATTTTTCTGGAAATCGATTATTTATTCTAGTCATAGAAATTGTTATAATAAATTATTATATATACAAAATATCATCAGGACCGTTCCTTTATCGATAAAGTGTTGTTCGCAGACGAAGCAGTATTTACGCGCCAAGGCGTTGTTAATTCTTATAAGAACCATATGTGGGCCGATGAAAATCCCCATGAGATTTTTCAGTCACAGAGAAGAAATAATTCTTTATTACTTCCCACGATGAAACAAAAAGAAAGAAAAAAGTTAAGGGCTGCAAAAATTTGTTATAGCAATTTCTATGAATAGAGTAAACCATTGATTTCCAGAAAAATTATGGTTACCCACCAGCGTTTGATGTAGAATTTGTTGCCCTAAAGAAATGCAATAAACAGGTTTTTATTTTTTTTTCGAAAAGAAAACAAGATACAAAAATAATTCAAGAAACAAAACTGTTGTATTTTTAGTTGTTAAAAACAAAAAAAAAAGTGTCAGTAGCGCACTTTTTTTGTTAATAATATTCGGTATGATGCCTCCCGAGACACCACTGGACTTCATATTTTTAATCTAACTACGGCTAAATGAGCCCAATATTATTACAGACAAGACTACCAAATTTCAACAGAATTAGCCAATGGATATTTAAGACATTAATAAAAAAACCTATTTTTTTGTTTAAGTTTGGAAATGTAATAAACTGGTTTTGATTTTTTTTCTCGAAAAGGATGCAAGATACGAAAACAATTGAAGAAGCAAAAATGTTGTATTTTTAGTTGCTTGATAAGAAAAAAATACAAATTGTTTAAAAAAGTCAGTGGCGCACATTTTTTTTTATCAATAATATTCGGTATGATGCCCCCAGAGACGCACTAGACTTTATATTTTTAATCGAATTAGGGCTAAATGAGCCCCTTATTATTACAGATAACACTACCAAATTTCAACCAAATCGGTAAAAGGATAGTGAAGATATTAATAAAAAACCGATTTTTTTAAAAAAGGAAACTATGAATATTCGGACCCAGGTTCATATGAAAAAATGTTCATGTTTTTATATGTAGAACCACTCCTCAAATTATTCGAACGGTATCTGCAGACACCCTGTATAATATGAATGTAAATAGGAATATACTTATTTACATACTTGTCTCAGATTAATTAACCTTGTGCTGGTATAATAATTTAATATTTAATTAATAGTATGTCATTCCGCAGCGAAGACTCAACCAACAAGAAACAAACTAACTTAGCTGAAGAATTTTTGTTTTTGAAGATTTTGAGAGTTTCCCTGATTTCAGGATCATAGACTGGTTCCAAGAAGAAAGAACTAGAGACATTCTCAATGGTTATATAATCCAAAGGATTGATTCCAGGGATGAGATGAGATGAAAGAGTTTCTGCCATAGGGCAATAGAAAACATTTAAATCATTGGAAGATAGGAGAGGTTTTACCTCTTAGTTCGTTGATAATAGACCACGTCCTTTTTGTGTGTTATTATTATATTAGAATTTGTGACTCTTTTGCTAAGTAAAGATTTTTGCAATTTTAATTACTTTCCTATAAATATTTCCATATGTTGCGAACACTGACGAAAGGAATACACTATCACAAAAAATATTTCTGAGATAATACAGATACCTCATATTTCTTGTAAATGTTCTAATCATCTTTGCTAGCCAACCCTTTCTACGTTTTTCACATTTTTCCTTTAGAGTGACAGTGGGGAAGGCCAAATTGAAAGATTCAGACAGGACACCGTGAAAAGAATGATTTGAAAGTAGAAAGTGGGAAAATTGTCCGCCCTTTTTAGGTCGTTTTACGGTATTCGATATGGATATTTAGTCAAGAATATTAGTGTTTTTCCGCTAACAAATCCGCTATCCGCAACATTACAATATAAATAAGTTATTACGCTCTTATTGTCCGTCTAATGGGCGCAAACCTTCACTGCCGGAGAGTAGGGTGCGGGTTGATTTATTTAAGGCGCCACGGGCTTTTAGA
>MU188843.1:45552-56796 GCA_016904865.1 Pissodes strobi
TTAAAAATACATATCCAATTTAAATTGTAAATATCCAGGAACGAAACGCATCACTAATATTATTCTGCAAAAAACCGCTGTTTTTCACAAGCTTTAATTATTCTCTTAGTACCATCACTATCAGAAATTGATCTAGAAGCTAATTATCTTCAAGAACTATGAATATTTATGACACCAAATATATATATGGTATTTGTAAAGAGTAATTATCCAAGTAATTATCATACATTTGAAGTCTAAAGCCAATTAAATTTCCAATAAAACTGGGATGGAGAAATAGACAAAAAATTATCTCAGAAATATGGAACACCTTATATATGAGCATGTTGGTTAAATGATATCAATAGAAAATTATAATTACAAACCTGGATGACATAGCAATAAGCATTTATGCCCACAAACAGGCATCAAATCTTTTTTGCAAATTTCGCCACATGAATGAGGAACCAAAAAAGGCTGGTACTTCGGATTCTCAGATTTTCCACAGAAACAAACATATTTGGTCGGGTACTGCTCAGGCACATATTCAGATCGACACTTAGGACAACACCAGCATAATCTCTTTTCCAAAGAAATAATTGCATGGTCTAATATTTTTTGTTTTTGTTGCATTACAGTGTCCTTGGACCATCTTTGAATGCAATCCAAATGAAAGGCTCCAAAACAATTCAAACAACTCCATATCTGAAAATAGCAATTAATATCCGTTCCCATAAAACATTTATTATAAATGTTTATATACTTTTTGTATTTCATTTAGGGATAGTTAAAAGTAATACATACAAAGCAATCAACAATTAAAAATCACAAGTACCAAGTAATGCACAATAGTTCCAATAAAATTTAGAATTTGTATTCCTAGAATGAATTGCTGTTTAATTATCTTAAGTTTATACAGATAGTGATGATTTATTGAAGTTCAAGTAGTGTTACAGCATACCCAAGTTAGTAATCCTCCAAAAATACCATAATTAACCGAGTGCAATAATTAAATGCTGCTCACTAACAATAATTAAAATGTTAAAATGAAAGATAGACTATTATATCAATAATTAATAATCACATATAAGCAGATTACATATAAAAAAATTACAATTACTTCAATTTAAAGTGATAAAAAATCTTACAGCACCTACCAATAACTTTCCTACTTTGGTCAGGAGAGATCCCTGACAGTCTTCAACAGACTATTAAAGTATTTAATTGCCAAGAAATTTAAATCTAAAACATGGGGGTGGCTAGGGGCTCAATTCCATTATGCGTGTGGTATAAATGGAAGTCACAATCTAAATTTAATTTATGCAAATAGGCCTTTGCATAGAGAAGATTTCCATTATTTATTTACTTATTAATGGGACAAAGCCCAATCTGATTTTTTTTCTTACAATTAATAAAAAAAGAGTATCACAAAGCTAAAATTGTAACACTACAGTAAAATAAGGTCTAACGAAAGAATACAACACAATCAGTTAATATTTTCGTTTTTTTTTTCAATACAACCAATTAAAAATATCCACACCGATCCCAATTTATTCAAAACAACAGTCACTCACTAGTCTAGTAATAACTGAATTTTGGCTATTATTTATTACGATGAAAATCAATATTAAAAGCTGTACAATCTTACAATAATCTTAGAGGAATGTTAACATTCAAAGCAACAACTCCTGAATAAGAACATCACGGTAAGGTTTGATGTAAGAAGACATCCCTGCACTTGTTGCTCGCATGGTTGTTAATATGTCTCAAATACCCCCCGGAAAAACACCATATAATATGTGGAGGCTTCATTGAGATTATGTAGTTACCTTATCATCCCTCTTCACTCTTGAAATGCAAATTAAACAAGTATTTGCTCCAGATAAAAATGATTCCTGAATAAAAGTTTGGGTTCGAATGGTTTGATCATTAATTCCTCCAGTGTCATTGTATTGTTTGAGTATTGTATCTACAAAATGTATCTGTTAGCCACATATTTAACTTTTAATATTGAATGGTAGTTATCAGGACTTCATGGCAAATAACATGTATACGAGCATACTCATGACAAAGGAAAACCTGCTGAGACAGCTGACTTCTGGTGGTTAAGACTAATATCTCCAGAATTGAAGCCATATAATTTCAAATGTTAAAATTTAAGTAAGCTACTAAATTACATTGATTCATTAATCGTTAATTTAGTTTAGGCAGCTATGAAAGTAAGTTCAAAATTTGTTTGGCAAATAAGTGAAAATTGTGTCGGTTCTGTCAGTAGACGTAGGTACTCACCCAAAAATTTAGCAGAATCCAAATCTTCCTCATCTGATGAAGATTCATAATCTTTCATATGTTTTTGAACGGCATTCTGAAGTTTAACTTGTGCCTCTTTGAATTTGGACTCACCAGACGAGCCCAAAGAAGGGCCTACGTTTCTTGAGTTTTGAGGGGACTTTTTAGTTTTCGGGAGTGGGGCATTTTTACCCCAAGGATTTGATTTGGGCTTGTTCGTACTCATTTCACCGTAAAATTTCCATTCGAACAATGCTTACATGAGTGAGTATCAGCCGTGAATGATAACAGATTAAAATCTATTTACATTTGATCTTATGATATTACCACAGCTTATAAGCTGTGATATTACTACTAACTTATACGTGTCGTGTCACAAAAAAAGGACTTAAGCAATTTAATTTAAAATTTTCGAACTTGCATCCAAAAAAATCCACTGTGGAAATGTCAAACTGTCAAAACGAAATAAACATAACCAAAGGCGCTTTCTTTAATTTACCAACTCTAGTAAAAGAGCGAGTTCTCACGGAGCGTAATTGGATTGATACATGAGGTTAAGATATATACATAGGTATTCATGCATTTTGATTGACGTAAGACATAACCCAATCGCCCTATATATATTCATCTATGAACCCAATCGCGGGGGGTTTGCCTGGGCATATATGACCAGTCCGCTATCGACGTAATACAAATGAATGTATCAGCACTTTAGGGTTTAGTTTTGCAACCCGGACCGTGATCACCGAACATTAACAAGATACTAGAAGGTCCACTCTCAGTCGGCTCTTTTGATGCACCGCTTACAAAGGCGAGACGTCATTCTTTAGACCAGACGGTGTGAAACGTGGCACGAGGTCTAAGCGGTTAACTCAGGTTCCTTGACGTGGCACGGAGAGAAACACTGGGGCGAGGCTTAGAGTGAACCTTCTAGTCTATTGTTAATGTTCGGTGCCATGCGACACCCTCGAACCTAGGACCTCCGAGGTGCAAGGGTGCCGTGATGTAGATCGCAACACAAGAATAGAAAATTATTCTTGTGGATCGCAATGTCCTTTTCGTCTACGTCTACGATCTCTGAAAAATGCATTCCCGTCGCCTATTAAACAATTCAATGAGCAGTGTTTGCATTTTTGAATAAAAGACTCCGGTTAGAGGAACCCGAGACTATACGAATACATTACTGTGATATTGGGATTAGGTGTTGTCGAAGTTTTTGGATATGTTCGTAAATATCATGTTAAATATACAGTGGAAAATTGTATGATGTATGTTATGCACTAAAACCCGATATCCAATTGTGAAAGTAGCTGGTGGGGTGTCAGCGAGAAGGAATATTACTGTAAGGGTGCCACAGGGCTCCATTCTTGGTCCCCTACTCTTTCTAATATATATAAATGACCTACCCCTTAGCGATCAGACTTTAGATTTTACCCTTTCTGTTGACGACACAACACTTGATAGTACTCAGGAGATGTTGCGGCGGGCCCGGCGAATGACAAGTGAGTGGTTTGCATCAAACAGGTTAATTTTGAACAGGGAGAAGACGCAGATGGTGTTTTTCTCCTTGAGGGATGTTGATGAGGTGAATGAGGATATTGAGAGAGTGAAATTTCTGGGAATTTGGCTGGATTCAGGCCTCAAGTGGGATTCCCACATTGAGAATGTATGCAGCCGAATGAGGAGTGGTGTATTTGCATTGCGGACTTTGGCGGAAAATGTATCTAACAAAATTCTACGAACAGCTTATTTTGCCCTTGCCCACTCTGAAATCACCTACGCCTTGTGGATCGCTGCGGAATTGGGATACAGAGACGACTGCCGCGGCGCATTTACCGATTTGGGTATATTGACTTTTCCCTCGCTTTATATACTTGAAAATCTTCTGTACATAAAGAATAATACTGCTAAGTACCAGTCATATAGTAATACACATGAATATGATTCCCGGAATAAGAACGACTGTGTTACTACTGTCGACTTAAATGAAATCAAAATGGCCTTAGGTATCTGGCAGTAAAATTTTATAATAGACTGCCAGAGGGTATGAGGAAGTTACCGCCAAAGCAATTTAAAAAGGCTTGTAAAGATCTTTTATTTAAAAAAGCAGTATATAGCTTGAATGAGTTCCTGACAGTGGCGAAGCGTAGGAGTAGACAAGGTAGACACTGTCTACCCAAAAATTGTCTACCGTTTATTTGGTGAAATTGTACTAGCTGTTTAACTAACATTTTAAAAAACCGTAATAGGTACACAACACACCACCGACTTGCTCTCCTTATATGTCTATGAATCTCCAAACGAAATAAAAACCGCCTAATTACAATTCCCAGACCCCAGGAAGACATTTCGAGATTTGTCTTCCGCACTAATCTAAAAACGCATCAAGCAGGCGACAGGCTGCGAGTCAGAGGTCTCGGCGTTCAGCGTTACGTCCGCGATTTTCTCGGGGTCGAAAGACATTACACGCTTTGTCTATCGTAGTTGACCAGCTATTTTTATTATGCTGCTGCGGTGTACCGTTTACGGGAACGTTTGATATGGTCGGCTGCCGTACCTTAGTTTTGTTTTGTTTCAGAACTGCTGTAAGCTATGTATATGTTTTTATCTAATATTTATGTATGTTACTTTTATATGTTAATATGTATTTTTTACTCTCTCTATATTTACTAGCACAGAATGTTACCATTTTATTGAAGTGAAACTTCTTTAGCGAGGGTAGTCAGAAAAAGTGAAAGATGAAACGGTTATCAAAGTGAAACGCCCTTTTTTTTAATTAAGCATGTTCCAGTAAAGCTAGAGGGTTGAAATTTTCAGGACATATAGCCGGGGTAAAATGAAGTTTCTGGACGAAAATTGGATCCCCTAAAACTAATATAATTGATTTCGGGAGAATGGGAAGAGCTACAGGGTCGAAATTTTTATGGCGCGCCTCATAGGGGCGACCACATGGAAACGGGGCTCTAATTTAAGGGGGGATTTTGGGAAAACACCGTTTTTTGCCGATATCTCTGCAACGAAGCCTCAGATCGAAAATCTAACAAGCGATGACCCTGTGTTACTGAGTCAACCCCACCCACCTCCCCGGATACCCAAAATTTTCAAAAAATGTGAAAAATTGAAAAAAAAAATGAAAAATTGTTAGGGACGTTAATTAAAAGTATTATAAAACGAAATAAAGAAAAAATAAAAAAGTTAGAGAAACGCGGTTTTTGGTGAAAAGAAGGCGCAATAATTCAGCTACGAGACCGGGGATGGCAAAAATTGGAAGAATAAAAATGCTTTGACAAAAAAATCAATTTTTTTGAAAAATGGCAAAGAATTAAAAAAACCTAAAGATATTCGGAGAGTTATTAAAAGTATAAAATAAAAATAAAAACAATTAACGAAAAAAAAAAACATGAAATTGGTCGGAAAGTTAACGAAAGTATTATAAAACCAAATAAGAAAAAAAATAATAATAAAAAAGAAGAAACAATTGTTCGGAAGGCTACTAAAAGTATTATAAAACAATATAAAGAAAAAAAAATAATAAAAAAAAGTTAGAAAAACGCGGTTTTTCTGTGAATAAAAAGTTGAAAAAAAGGAAAAAAAAATGTCGACTCCGACCGGGACAAAAGTTGAGAAAAAAGGCTTTAAAAAGCTCAATTTGTAATATCTTTTTCAGAAGTTTCACTTCAGTTGTGTGCTTATAAAGGTGAGGAACATATTTTTTTGTATTTTAATTAGTATATATCATTGTTTTATTTCATAAGGTTTATGAAATGGCGAAATAATAGTTGATAAGCATTTTTTGACATTAACAACGATTTTTATTATCTTTGTCTACCTGGACAAAAAATTCACGCTTCGCCACTGGTTCCTGAATTGTGATCTGAATGTCGTGGAGTTTTTTTTTTCACTTTCACTTTCGGTTCAATGATATTGTTATTTGTAAATTTTAGTTTAATGTGTTTAGTGATAGCCATTTTAATTAACATTTCATTCGATGCTCTATGTTTTATACTTACTGACCTGTGTAAACACTAGCATTTAAAGATCCTTTACACAAATAGTGCACTATTTAAAAATTGACCTCTCTTATTAGTCGATCCATCTCGTATTACGATTATTACGATATGTCTGCGTGATGCAATCGATTTCTGACAAGAGCTCTCGTAGTGCAGAGGTTTAGATCGTTGGGTCTCACCTGGTAGACGCGGGTTCGAACCCCATTGCTTTTAAAAAAAATTTTTAAAGATTATGTTTCTAAACAGCTTTTTTTTCTTGATTTTGGGTATGTCTTGGGTTGGATTAGGTTAGCACCTGGTTAGTTTCCTTTTCTTGAGCCCCCGTAGCGAGCGAAGCGAGCGGAGGGCCATGCGGATCGAACAATGAGAAAGGCCGATTTTTATATAGTGCACTATTTGTGTAAAGGATCTTATAATGCTAAACACTATATGTACTGACATCAATAAATTATTTCTCTTTGTATTTGTATCTCCTGGTAATTTTACCATGAAGATAATTGTCATAGAAATAATTGTTCCAGCAATGGTATCCTCTATCTACGGTATTTATGTCTCTAATAAAGTTACCAAGACGTTGATGTATTGGATTGGGCCTGTTTGCCAGAAAGGGTATTCAGGATAATAGTTGATTTAGATCTTTGAGGTTCATGCAAAGGATGATTCAAAGATCAGATATTTTGACTGCCTTTGCGATTTACGTAGGCAGATCCATATTTATTTATTTTGGTAAAATATAGGCATCAGATCCGGTAACTTTACAAAGGACAAAAGTCATGGACACCATTGCTAGAAAAATGTTTCTCTTCTAAGTTGGAATTTGGAACCTTCGGCAAAAGGCACTAAAACAGAGTTTTTTCCACAATACCGAAACAGTCTTTTTGCACTCGACACGCGTTTCGCTAAGCTTGTTAGCATCACCAGGTGATGAGTCAAATTGTGGGGGAGTTAATCATCTCCATCTCCGGCAGATGGTTAGAGAAAACGCGCGTCCGTCGAGTGCAAAAATTCTGTTTCGGTATTGTGGATAAAACTCACTCAGCGTCAGTAGAAATGTCTGATTATCTTCTTAGTAGTTACCAAGAGATAAATATATTTCAAGGGGTAAAAGGTAACAACTGAGGCCGCTCTTGAATTTGAGGTATCGAGTAAAAAAGTACTTGGTATCGTAGAAAAGTATCGATACCGGTAGGGCACTACTCGCGATGTCCCGTCAATCAAATGCGCTTAGGGCTAAATTTTTTCATGCCATACCGTGCATGCGTAATATGGCCCAAATATCGAAATTATCCATAGAAATAGAAATTATCCATGTCTAAGTTCTAGCGAAACTCCTTCAACGCCTGGTGCAGTAGGCAGAGTGTTTGCCTGTCATTTCTGCGCTGTGGGTTCGATTCCCGTCGGTCGCGACAGATGTTTTGGCTACTTTTTTTTAAGGTTATGTAGGTTTTTTATTAATTTACTCTTTTTCTTGATAGAGCGCCATGCAGTCATAATAATACTTATTATTCTTATTTCGCCACTGCGCATGCACGGTACCGCATCGAAAATTACGCCCGATTGCTAGACGCTTGTTGTCATTCCCGTCATGACTGACACTGACAGTAGTGACAGTTGGTTGTTTGATCGATTGACGATTCGTCTCGTCGGTGTTTTGACTTGACTGTTTTGGTTTGTTTTCTCTGTTCTTCCAGAATTAATATTTATCTATGTTCCAGAATTATTATTCATTATAAGGCAATTTTTTTTACTGTTTAATAGCACCATTCATTTAATTGGTAAGATTTTTCCAGGTAATCAAAATGCTTTGATGTTTTAAGCCGATAGATCAAGTTCATGATGTGTTTTCTCTACTTCGGCTTTGTTTTGGCCAAATAACATCAATGTTGGTTATTAGTTTCTCTAATACGCATAACACATAACATATTATGTGCTCTGATACAAACAAACACTAACCCAAAGCAACCACAACTTCTAGAACAGTAGCTTCACCAAAATACAAAATTAACCCTCGGCACCTACTTAATTATTCTGTGCCAACAATGAAGAAACTATATGGATGAATTTCATTTAAATTATTTCTATTCAGTGGCTATATAAACAATTTTAACAGTTCTTTAAATATGCCTTTTATTTAATTTAAAACTATTCATGTTTCAGAACAAAATGATCATTCCAGTACGATGTTTTACCTGCGGGAAAGTAATCGGTAACAAATGGGAGGCTTATCTCGGGCTCTTACAGGCTGAATATACAGAGGGTGACGCTCTTGATGCACTTGGCCTCAAAAGATACTGCTGTCGAAGAATGCTTTTGGGTCACGTTGATTTGATTGAAAAACTTCTTAATTATGCTCCATTAGAGAAATAAAGTTGCATAAGGTTGGTGTTCAATATTACTATGTTTAGCAATTTAAAAAAATGGTTTAATACAACAAAGTTTAATATGTCTGAATAATTTTCAGTGTGAATAGGTTATAAGGTGTTGTATTGTACATTATTTGTAACTAAATATATAAAGCTATTAATATGTTCTCTTTATTTTTCATTAAAACTACCAGTTTGAGACCCATATTGGTATATGGCTCAGTAAGACAGCTGTAGTAATTTAGAACGATGAAAAGAAAATAATTCAACCCACTCTGCCTAGTGATCAGCCTGTGAGTAGAGTTTTGGTGTTGTCTGATGACCATGGAAGAAATTTGAACACTACTCTGAATTTTTGTTTTTCTAAATACTCTACAGTAAACTTTAAGATTGAACATATTTTTAACCCAGGTGCTAGTCTAGACAATATTGTTTGTAACTTGCGATCGCAGGTACAAAATTTTACATCTAAGGATTACGTAGTGATAATGGGTGGATCAAATGATTTTTGTAACGATAAAATTCCAGCTTGTAAAGTCATACAAAATATCATTGAGGAATGTCCTCATACAAACTTAATTTTCTTATCCGTACCTTACGTGTTTTCATATAAAACCAATTTAAAAATCTACAGATTTAACAACAGAATTTACAACTTTTTTCTCAGAATCAATTCTACTTCTGAAAATCTAGTGCTTTTTTTTATAGTAATTGGGCAAGTGGATTAAAAATGAGGACTAGGGAGCTATCCTTCAAATTGTTATCTTGCATCCTAGACTACTACAACTTTGGTAAACAAAAAAATTTGATTTTTATAAAACTGACTCAACTAAATTTAGATATTAATGAATTTGAGGACGGGCTCAATGCAGTTCATAGTGATAGTGATCCTGTGCATTCTGAACTCAGCCTCGCTCACTGAGGACAGTTTTATTTTCGCGCATGCTTCCCAGGATGTACAGGATGGCAACGTGGCGGGCCAGGAGAATGATGTAAGTTCAGGTATGTGTAGTGATTCTTTTTTATAACTGCATCCCCTGTGTGACAAAAATTGCAAAGGGTTGTAAACGCTTAACCTTATTTTTGCAGAATGTTCAATCACTGAGAAATAAATGTGATGAATTATACAGCCTGTTAGAGGCGAATAATTTTCCTGACTTAGTTTTAATCACCGAGCACTGGCTAAAACCGGGTGAATGTTTTCTCGTGCCAGATTATAAACCCATTTCCTTATTTTGTAGAGAAGAATCCATTCATGGCGGTACTCTTATTTTATCCAAAGGAAGTTACAGTTTTCAAAAAATTGATAAATATAATAATTTACTTACGGAAAAACCTTTGAATTTTCATTATGCTTTTGCAAACAATATAATTTTTATGTTTTATGTGCATATCGTTCACCTGCAGGTAATGTGTATGAATTTTTAAATAAACTAGATTCTTTATTGTGTGATGTTCCCCCAAATTCTAAATTGGTGTTGGCGGGGGACATCAATATCGACTATAGTGACGGGGATTCAGCAAGCACTATTCATCTTATAAATCTATTGACAGCTTACGGCTTGCAGATGCATGTACAGTCTCCCATCCGCTTTTGTAATTCAACCGCCACGACGATTGACTATATGTGTTCAAACTGTGATAGCCCCTATTGTTCAGTGATGAGCTCTGGAATATCTGATCATGAAGCCGTTAATTGTAGTTTAATTTTTGATCGTTTTGAGTCAGGCAGGAAGCGTAGGCATGGACGTATATTTAATGAAGCTGCTTTTCTGGACTTTCAACATTTTTGTCAGAGTGTAAATTATTGGGGTTCTATACACCTGTCGGATGAACCTATTGCTTTGTTTCATTCTCTTTTGCTTGCACAGTTTAACAGAACATTTCCTCTTAAATGGATTAAAATTAGATCTAAAAAGCGTAATTCTTGGCTTACAAAGGGTCTAAGAGTTTCGGCGGCAAATTTACGGTCCTTGACCTACATTAGAAAGTTTTGTAGGGACCCCAGGTTCACTGCATATTGCAACAGATATCGTAACACTTATCGCAGGCTTCTAAGTACTTCAAAAAATCTATACTACGAAAGGAAACTTACATATTCAAAAGGATAGCTGGGCAATGGTTAATGAATTTCGTAATAAACCCAAACATACTGATGATGATATTAGTGTAGATCCAGATACTTTTAATGAGTATTATTGTAACATTGCAGGCAACTTAACTAGTAGAATTGCGCCTTCTACTGATCCCCTTGATTACTTGAAGGATGTTAATATACCTGGTTCCTTTTGCTTTTTTCCTACAAATCCTCAAGAAATAAAGGATGCCCTCCTTGAAATAAAGAATAAAAAATCCTCTGGAGATGACGACATTTCGTCCGAGGTATTAATGAAGTTACCCTTCAGTGCACTGAGTGCTCTGTCTGAGGCCATTAATCATAGTTGGTCTGAGGGGCTTTTCCCCTCTTGTTTAAAGTCATCTGTTGTGATTCCTCTTCATAAGGGAGGTGATTTGAATGAGCCATCTAGCTTCAGACCTATCTCCTTGTTGCCTAGTCTCTCTAAGGTTATCGAAAAAATTGTCAAGAAAAGAGTATGGAATTA
>JAEQML010047136.1:0-58020 GCA_016904865.1 Pissodes strobi
TTCGACTCCATCGAGATATGAACAGTCCTGGCTGCAATGCTCAACGATATAAATGTTTACAGGTAATCCAAACTTGTACGATATATCTACACCAACGTCATTGTTTTTCCATATTTTCTTCTGATTAGGATAATCAAGAACCACCTGACTAACAAATTTGATTTTTACGAGCTAATCGAGCAAATGGAGTTCCGAAAGATCACCATGCTGATCGCCTCACACGGCCTATGTTGAATGCGAAAAGGCATTCGACTCCATCGAAATATGCACAGTCCTGGCTGCAATGCTCAATGAGATAAATGATTCCAGGTAATCCAACCTTGTACGATCTACGCCAACGTCACTGTTTTTCCATATTTTCTTCTGATTTTCCACCTGACCAACAAATTTAATTTTTACGAGCTAATCGAGCAAATGGGGTTCCGAAAGGTCACAATGCTGATCGCCTCACACGGTCTATGTTAAATGCGAAAAGGCATTCGAATCCATCGAGATATGGACAGTCCTGACTGCAATGCTCAACGAGATAAATGATTCCAGGTAATCCAACCTTGTACGAGATATTTACGCCAAAGTCATATTTCAGAGATAAGATATCTTTCAAGCTCCTTATTCTGACACAATAGGATTTCTTCAAAAACTTGTCCTGCGATGACACAGGCCTCAGGATCATTTAAGATTTATGAACGATATAGTTAGAAAAACTTTACGAGAAACTCTGCGAGGTTTGGCTTGAAAGTAAACCGCCCTAGGAGATAAAGACTGACGTGGAGAACAAATATATGTATTTTGCCCACAATATCAAGTTGGCCAAAGCAACCATGAGAATGGGACTGACGATGAGCAGCTTTCGGAAAACTCAAATATATTCTGGAAGAAGGTGAATGAGTCTTGCATGCTATGAAGCTGAAGAACAGTAGCGCTCACGAGGAGCAACGCCTACCGATGAGCAACATACCAACGCGGCACGGAAAGAGAAAATATCGGTCAGGGGAGACTCAGGACAACTAAAAGTGATGCAAGGGAATAAGGCAGATACGTGACACTCGGAAGATTGCGAGAAAGAGTTGGAGGGGAACGAAAGAGGCCTACATGCAAGGGGTGGATAGTGACTGGTTAACTCTTTGCTATATAGTGAGGAATGACCATAGAATAATATACGTACTTGTTTATTGCACTTGGTTAATGTTTTCATTTCATGATAACAAATAATTATTCCTCAGTAGATCACTTACCCGACTAGGACTAGACATCATATTGTCTCTCTCAAAGTAATTATGAATATCATCTCGATCGATCTTCCATAAAAGACCTTCAATTTCCTGTTCAATTTTCCATTTCCTGTAAGTGCTTATCGTGAGCACGATCGCACAAAACAAGATAAGTGCCAATAGTCCGGCCGCTATTAAGCTGTTATTGTGACTGTCAGTTTTCTGACACAGTTTGTTATCAAAACCGCAACTTGGTTCGTCGTTAGGTTTGTCATTGCCGGCCCACATGATTTGGGTATTCGGATTGATTTTGTATTGCTAAAAATACGATTACAATATATATTTTCACTTTGATTCATCATTATTAAGAATATTCAAGTACCATATAACCTGAACTTGTTATAGAGAAGCATATATCAGTTATTTTAGTTAAAAAGTGATATCCAATGATAGTGATTGTTAGCACCAAACCTACAAAGTACTGAGATATAGTGCCTGTGTTGGAATCCTTAAGCAGTTTGATAAAAATATATTAGTGATTAACGCAGCCGAATGCCTAGGAGAGATCACAAAAGATTCCAACAGAAACTGGCCAGACTTAGTACTACATTAAAGTGGGTGCTTCTGGGCACCGTTTTACAACATCCGTAGTATCTTCGGTAAAACAAAACAATAAATGTAACAAAAAGAGTACTTACTTACCGGATATGGTGACTCTTCGGATTGATAGAACTGACCTACAGGCGCCATATAGAATGCGCAGCTGAAGTTATTGCTGCCCCCTAAATACAATAGTTGAGTCTCCTTATAAGCGATCACCGAAAAATTTCCTTCAGAATCGCCGTTCTTGTCAAGTTTTATCACAGCTCCCGTTATACCTAGTCAGAAAATATAATTGGCAATAATCCAAACTGTCGAAAATGTATTATATTAGATTCTGCAACTATCATCACCGGATATAACACGCGGTTTGTATAGACGAGTTGGCAGGCATCAAAGTGCAAGGATATGGAAGATTACCTTCGAATACAAGGAGCGAGTCGACGAAGTCATGGGGTTGAGCTCCAGTGAGACTAACTACATGATTCCTCAACTGGAAAACTGATATTTTGGTTGGTGGTTGTTATATACATCAGAGACATGGTTTAATAAATATCTATATCCAGCTGAGATGAATACTCTATCCTGGGCGACGAACAAGGGAGGACACCTCGCATTATCTGTTAGGAGTGGTGCAAAAGGTAGGCGTACCTAAATGAGGAAACCCGCAAATCTAAGAAACCTGTTAAAGTTGCTTGGGCAAATATAAATCTGCTTTTTGCTGAATGTTAACCGGATAAATTTCTATTTGTTTCCTCAGTATTCTGGACGTTCAAAAAGTGTGGGAAAATTCAGAAAATTTGACGTCTTAGGTATAAAAATGTTAAAGTTCAACAAACGCAGCAACTCACTGCAATCACTAAAGCTTCTGCAGGATGTGTATAAAGTCTGGAAACGGCTTTACACCGAAATCCAGACCGGGGGGAACCGGATGTTCCCGTGGGGGTAATTTCTGTCTGTGCCTGCCAAGATTCAGCTTACAGCTACCATTTTAGATTTGCTTGCGATAGTCCGGCCTTCAAGTGAGCGCATGCTCGACACCTTGGAGAGTCGAAAAACATAGTACCATCGATCCTATGAGGGTGTAACCTATCTGGAAGGGTTGCCCCAGCTACCCCACAATTTATTGGCCGATTTAAATGGTACATTTGTTTAAGAGTTGTTGCCAGCTGTTTAGCTTGGGTTAGTTTGGGTTATGTTATTAATTGAACTTCGTTCAGTATCCGACGCTGCACATTTTGAAGTTAGTGGTATAAAATTTGTTCTTCAAGTGTCAAATCAGGCGACCTAGCTGGCCACTCGATTGGACCCTCTCTACCGATTCACCTATTCGGAAACATTCGCGCACGCGAGCTCTATTCTCTTGGAAGAATGTACTTGCATAATTTGGCTTCGTCACATTTCGCATAACAGGTACTATTAACATTTCCAAGAGCTCAAGGTAAAATTGGGTCGTTAAATTTCCATACCCCGATCTTGTGGGTACCGACAAGCCCAGCCCACACATTCAATATTCCAGGGCGTTGTCTACGACTCTCTCTCATCCAGTGAGGATTTTCATTGGCCCAAAACCTACAGTTGTGTCTATTGACTTTACCTTCTTCTTCTTATTGTGCCCTGTCAGGTCCCCCTGACGTTGGCAATCACGATGGCGAGCTAATCCCTGTCTTCAGCTACTCTAAACCATTGTTCGACGCTATGTATGCCTGTCCGTTCCCGGATGTTCTTTAACCAGGAGATTTGTTTTCTTCCTACGCCCCTGCGGCCCTCTATTTTGCCCTTCATTATAAGCTGTAGGATTCGGTAACGATTTCCTCTGAGAATATGGCCGAGGTATGCCAGTTTTCGGCATTTAACTGTTGTCAAAAGTTCACGAACTATATTTGCCCTTTCTAAGACGGCTTCATTTCTTTGCAAAGCCACCCATGGTATTCTTAGCATTCGTCTATGTAACCACATTTCAAATGCTTCTAGGCGGTTGATTGTGGCAGCTTTCAGTGTCCAGACTTCAGCTCTGTACAACAGCACTGACCAAATGTAACATTTAATCATTCTTTGTCTCAGCTTTAGGTTCAGGCTGTCATTACAAAACAGTGATCTCATCTTCTGGAATGTTGCACGTGCTGATTCAATCCTGCATCTAATTTCCTTATCTGGGTCGAGTTGCTCGGTGATGTAGCATCCGAGGTATTTAAAATTGGATACTCTCTCAACGTTTTGTCCATTTATCTGTAGTAACGTGTTGAGGTGTGGCTGACGGCTAAAGACCATAAACTTTGTCTTAGCAACATTTATATTTAGTACCATATCCTGTCCCACTGCACTAACAGAATTTATGAGATTTTGGAGACCCTGAAGATCATCGCATAAAATAGCCGTATCGTCAGCATAGCGAATGGTGTTAATCAGCTCGCCGTTGATTTTGACTCCGAATTCTTTTTCATATAAAGCTTCTTTAAAGATTTTGTCAGAATATAGGTTAAAGAACAGTGGAGACAGGACACATCCTTGTCGAACGTCTCGTTGGATTTGATGTTCATCTGCAAATCTTCCATTGACTCGAACGACTGCCTTCTGTCGCCAGTACAGGTTCTTAATTATACGTAAATCTTTTCCATCAACACCAGTGTCTCTCAATATATTTATAAGCCTTTCGTGTTGCACTCTGTCGAAGGCCTTTTCATAATCAATAAATCACACGAAGACAGCCTTACGTTGGTCTCGACATTTTTGGAGAAGAACATTCAGAGCAAACATTGCTTTTCTGGTACCAAGGGCATTTCTAAAGCCGAACTGCGTCTCGTCTAAATCATTTTCGCATTTGTTTCTTATTCGAGCGTGTATAATGTTGAGGAACACCTTTAGTGTGTGGCTTATCAGGCTTATTAGTCTGTGATCGTTGCATCTCCTGGCTTGTTGTTTTTTGGGAATTGTTATAAATACAGATTTCAGCCATTCCTTTGGTATTTCTCCCGTGTTGTATATATCATTAAAAAGTTTGACTAAGATATCAATGTTTTTCTCGTTGATAATTTAAAGGAGTTCTACTGCAATGTCATCAGGTCCCGTTCCTTTTTTTTTGCAGATTTTATATTAAATAGGACTTCAGATTTTAAGATTTCAGGTCCTTCGTTGTCGTCTATAACAGTCATCGTGGTCGGTCTATTGTCCCTGAACAGATCATCTATGTATTGGCTCCATGCATTAAGAACTTCTTCCTCGTCTATAATGGTTTTGCCTGCGTTGTCCACTAAGATGCTAGGGGCTCTTTTGTTAAATAGACCAGGTACCCCTCTGACCTTTTTGTATATGTTAAAGGTATCATGTCTTCTTTCCAGTTCTTCCATTTCCTTGCATATATCCGCCATCCACTTTTCTTTTGCATTCCTGATTTTGTTCTTTATTTCCTTTTGTCTGTTTTTATATTCCTCTTGTTTTTGCATTTTCATCTTTCTTCCATGAGTTTTAGGATCTCTTCAGTCATCCATCGTTGTTTTTTTGGTTTGGTGTTGTTTGCTGTGTTCTTTTCTATTATTTTAATGATGTGTTCTCGAAATATTTTCCACGTTTCGTTTACCGTATTGCTATTTATTACTGTCATTATGTCGAGGCTGTCGTTCAGTTCATTTTCCAGTTTATTGGTGTCGGTTTCGGTACTTACTTACAGTAAGTACCGAAACCGAAACAGCATTGTGACGGCATGAGATTCATTCTTAATGATCGCTCGTCTTAATTGTGACTCGTAGTAATCTAGCCCTGAGGATGACACTGATCAGTGTCGAAACGTTGGCGTTTTGATTTGAATATTAACAAATATTGTCCAAGTAAGCTGAGATTTCCTTCAACCTAAACATATTGTATTGTGGACGAAACTTCTTATCACTATCCTCACTTAGTTAAGCCTGCAGGTCGATGCAGTTGCCCGGGGTGTGACTTTACCATTTAACATAAATGTTGCTTCATACGAAAATACTTGAAAAAATAGTTGAAAAACTGGTTATTTTGATACCACCTTAATATCATGACATTGCAAAATTCTATTATTCGCTCATAATCATCTTCTGATAACTCTTGAGCTACAATTACTTTGAAAGAGTAATATTTACGCTTTGAATGAATGAATGAATGGCCTGTATATATCTATTGTGTCCCCCTTCCATGGTGCTTACGTTGATGTGATTCACAATCAGAGTACCTTATCCAGCTTCAGTTCTTTGACAAAAGCAAGTAGTCTGGATGGTTCTATGGATCAAAGTTCCTTCTGTTCGACGATGCACAATCCGGAGCAGACCATTCGCCTGTTCTGATCTCCCTGGGTGAGGAGGCCCTAGAAACACCTTTGATTGCCTTAACCCTGGAAGGCGTTCCCATAGACTGATCCATTTGGTTCGCTCTTCTTTCCTGAATTCTTCGTTGTAGGTGTGCGTTCCTATGCCACAGCAAGGTTTCGGCCCTAAAAGCGGAGTTTATGCTCCTACTGTTGCCAATTGCCCTGCTTCTTCGTTGCCTTCTATCCCAGCGTGCCCTGGTATCCATTGAAGGGATAATTTCTTATTCTTGCCTAGTTCATTTAGCCTACCTAGGCATTCCCAAGAATTCTGGAGCTGAATGTTGTTGAGCTCAGCGCTTTGATGGCTGCTTGACTGTCTGAGAAGATCATAATCTCTTTCCTCCTATAGTTTCTATAGAGGTTGGACTGCGCACAACCTCCTATGACGTTAATTTCCGCCTGGAATATGTCCGGGAATTTTCCCATTACTTCAGAGTATTTGGTTTCTTTGAATTAATGATGAACCAGAGGTTTCAATAAAAAGCAAAATTTTCAAAGTTTTCTCTTCACCTACTATTGCCGGTCGTCCTGATGATCATCTATCTCTACAATTTCCATTGTCTTCGAACCGTCGGACAGTTTTTAAAACAGTGGCTTTTGAAATTGGATTTCGACTTGGAAATGCGTCGTTAAATACATTTTTAACCTCTTCGTAGGATCTGACCCTATCGCCATATCATCTTATCATAAGAATTGTAATTCTTTCACTTTCACTTGAAAACATGCATATAAAAATGACAGCGTTTATGACTTCGCATCAAAGGTGAACTGGTGTTTTACTTAATAATAAATAAAACACAAGTTGTTGATATTTTCGAATCACGTCGTTATTTCGAAAACTAACTACTAAAATTCGTTTGAATTCCAGACAAACTAAATAGTTGGCAACAACGCCAAGATCCCCTTAGACAACTGTGCCAAATTTGATTTAAATCGGCCAATAAATTGTAAGGTTGTTAAGCTGACTCTCGGACACTTATTATACCAATGTGCCCTCTGAAAGTTAATTTACAGTCAAAATTGACACTCAAGTCAAATAGTAGAGCTAACGTTTTACGACTAAATTGAATCTACTTTGATGTAGCCACATTTGATGATAATCTTTTGCTCCGATACCATCTTCTAATCTGCAAAGATCATCTCGCAGTTGCATCGCCGAAGATGATAATTTCTGAAGATGCCCATCCCATCATTAATAAAAATGTTGAGTAAATCTGCATCCATTTAGATAATCTATTTTTGATGTCCAAGATAGAAATGTATAAAAAGAACAATTAACTAGTTAGCAGAAGGTGATCCACACTATCGAAGGCATTGGAAAAATCGGTATAAACTGAATCAACTACAAAGCCCCCGAAATAGCGTTCTCATATCGTGGCAGAGCGGTGGCCATGTGGTTGTTACAATTTTATTATAAATGCCTCAAATAAAAATGTTGTAATAATAGAAAAAAGTTTAGGAAAATGAACCATCAGAGGTATTTATTATAAAGAAGCAATAAAATACCTAAAAGTGATAAACCACAATGCCTTAATTAGGATGAATGGAATGCAGATCACTATATGTAAACTGTATATATATTACACATGTAGTCTTCTTAATTATACGCTCCAAAGTTTTATGTTGCAAATAATTACATTAGTTATATGATGGTGTAAGTTTACTTACTTCTGTATGTTTGGTTGATCTTGATAATGGTCTCAATAATTTTGGTGCCATTAGTACTTATGTCTCTTATAACTTTTTCGTCGAGTACCGGTTGCTCGTCGAGTAAATAGTGAAGAGCGGAGGCATAGAGCTTCACTGAGTCATATAGGTAAGCAGCATAGATACTGACAAACTGAAACATCATTAGGGTTAGTTTGGGTTAGGATCAATAATAATAACTAGTGCGACAAAATAAGATATTTAGTATAGAATTTTTGAATAAATTAAGCGTCTTGCAATGCCCATTAAAAGTAAACTTGGATATCTCGATCCTGAAAAGCTACGAAAACTGCAAAGTTCCAGAAATGACTTTAAAATTTCAAGATTTTCTGGGTTGAAGCTGCGCGACATTTATTTTTTGTCATACTAGATTTAATCTTTCACGTATTGCATTGAAATTTTGCACTGTAAAACCCTAAAATCAGGTACCTATTTCATTGCTTCATAGCCTAAAACTCAAAACTTTTTTTTTATCGTATCTTTGTTAGTTTGACACATATTGCAACTTGGAAGTGGTGTGTCGCATTAAGGGCCACTAATTTGAACTTCGATTAGTCACTTTAAACATTCGTTAAATTAATCAGCGTTTTGAATATGTCAAGCTCAGTACTCAGTATGATATTAATAAATGTGTGATATTCAAAACATTGATTAATTTAGCAGCGACTAATCGGAGTTCAAAGTAGTGGTCGTAAGAATAATAAAAAACTTGTAATAACTAGAATTTTGAGGACATTTTCTAGGTTTGATTCAACGGAGTATCTAGAACTCATAAGATAGCTTAAGAATATTCAAATTTAGAAAAACGTGATATGCATATTTGCGTTGAAAGAGCAAATATGAATGCAGAACAAGCCCGCCGGTTCTAACTGGCAATGTCTTGATAGGAATATTCAATGTGCTCAAACTTTGATGAACATTTACAGGAAACTTGATGAGATGAGCATGTCTAAAAATAGTTCCTGCGGAGCTGCCTTTTTCCTTTCATGCCCAAAAGGTGCAAGCGACCATCTGAACAATCATTCTCTGAACAGTCCCGTGGTTGACTTTCCGAAACAGACTCTTAGGTTTTTCAGCCATGAGATCCTGCTCCTTCCTGGTCTTCTGCTCCCGTACACTTTACCTTGTAGGATGCACTGGATGAGATGGTATTATATGCCCAAGATATTCTAACTTCCGGCACTTGACAGTGTAAAGGACCTAATGTTCCTTCCATATGCGGCGCAGGATTTTATCATTGGTCCCCTTCTGCATGCAAGACACTCTTAGTATCCTTCGG
This sequence comes from Pissodes strobi, assembly GCA_016904865.1. Classification (NCBI taxonomy): domain Eukaryota; kingdom Metazoa; phylum Arthropoda; class Insecta; order Coleoptera; family Curculionidae; genus Pissodes; species Pissodes strobi. The sequence continues at coordinate 9,128 of JAEQML010047136.1, forward strand.
TACAGCCACATTTCGAAAGCTCCCAGCCTCTTCTCCGTAGCAGCAAGCAGTCAGTGTCCAAGCCTCCACTCCGTAGTACAATACAGAAAAGACATAGCATGTTAACAACCTGATCTTGAGGTTTATATTCAAGTCATCTTATTGAATACTGCTCTTGCCTTCTCTATCCTGCATATGATTTCCTGCAAATTGTCACACTCTTCATTCACACAGGTACCCAGGTATGTGTATCTTTGTACTCTTTCCACACGTTTGCCATTTATAATTAGGTGGTTATCTGGGATATTTCTTTTAGTGATGGTCATTAGTTTGCTTTTGTCAACATTTATATCAAGACTATATTGTTGACTGATCAGTGCGATTTGTATCATCAGGTTTTGCAGATCGTCCAGGTTATTTGTGAATACGACTGTGTCATCTGGATATCTTATGTTGTTCAACCTCTGTCCATTCAGGAGCATCCCCGCTTTATTATTTTCCAGAGCCGAACTCCGAGAGTATGTTGAACAACAGTGGGGACCATATGAATCCCTGTCGAACTCCTCGCGCAATTCTGTCCAGTTGCGACTGGATATGTGAATTGTATTATCGAAAAATATGAAGACGATCACCAATTGATTAATGCAATTTTATACACTGGATTTACAGGTGATGATGTTATTAATTTTCACAATATGCAGCAATGGCACTATAAAAATTTACATGCGATGATAGAAAACATCGCCAGCCCCCCTGTTTTTCTCTAAATGTATGGGCCCTAAGAGGGCATTTTTCACTAAACTTTAAATAGAGAGGTTTATTTAGATTTACTGTGAAATGAACCTCCAGGTTTGTTAGAAGATGGTGGTCTGCTTCAAGATGAAATTATGCTCCAATTTGCATGCTATCTAAATGATAGGTTTCCTGAGAGGTGGAGAGGACGAACTGGTTTAAAACTTTGGGCACCGTGATCGCCAGATACGGACTTTTTTCATGAGGACAGTTAAAATCTTTGGCCAATAAAACGCTGCTAACTGGTTATTCAAAGTATGGTCATTATTGCTATTATAACAGTTGGATGGAGTATTGACCAGTGGGATCCATGAGATGGTCAACTTGTTTTTGATTAATATCGTTATTGGAGAGTTCAAGTCGAAAAGACAGTTAAAAAGCCGGTGACAATGTTCTGGCAACTGAGAAGAGCGATGACCACAAGCTATGGGTTCAGTGGTATGGTGTCCTGCGGAAAAGCACAAGACCACTTGTCTGAAGTTGGCAACGATTCAAAGACTACCCGGCCCCGCCATCATATCACTGCAGAGATCTTAGACCTCTTGAGCTGATTGAAATAAAAATTGCTCACAAAACTTCACTCTATGAAGAGCCCGGCGGACTTACAATGCTTACTCAGAGAGAATTATTGATCTGTTTGCCATGTCACATTATGCGACTAAGAAAAAGTCTGTCATGTCTGTCCTCCTTCTTACGATTAAGGGATAATGGTATCTGAAGAGAAAGAGGTGAGATAGTCGGATATGGAAGAATTTCCCTAAAGGCAGATAGAGATATTCACTTGTCCTCAAATAGAGTCGTAGTACCCGATGACAGGCTGAGCATACGCAGTGACCATACCAACAGAAAAACAATAGAAACGTGGAGAGGTAAGTTTGCCGGAGAAAGCGTTCATATGTTACACAGATATCACAGTCCTTCGGAGCCGAGATCTTCTTAGAAACTAGCGGAACCAAGCAGAGGTGTACGCAATCCGAATGCTTACAACAATGGACGAGGCCAGCCAAAGAAATTAAGAGGAAGGAAGTAATGATTTGCTCTCGTAGCCAAGCTGCACTTAGAGAAACGCAGTGATATCTTGGACCGGCAGGCGCAGAGCAAGATGGTGAAGCTGGCATGTATGCCGGAACACAGCGGAGTGGCGGCGAACGAAGTGGCAGATCAACTTGCCAGGCTCGGCTCTGACACCTCAGACCCTTCTAGAGAAGAACTGCAATCAGATACTGAACTGATCAGGTGCAAGAGAGTGGAGAAACTTTCGCTTATCGCTGAGTCTGATAAAACCAGGACGGAATGGCTCTTGACAAGAGACAGGCGGGTCCTTGGGCCATTATAGTCATTTCAGAGCACTACGTGCTGTGGTGACCTGCGGAGAAGCAAAAGACTACCTGTCAGAGGTCGGCAAATATTCAAAGGCTTCTTAGAGACTAAAGCTTCCGCATAGGACAGCGCGCAACAGTGTTTCAAGCAGAGCTGTACGCAATCCTGATGGTTGCAACAAAGGACAAGGTCATGCAAAGAAATGAAGAGGACTAATTTGCTTTCGTAGCCAAACTGCATTCTAGAGCTCAAGTAAGAACAGCAATCAGAGACCAAACTGACCAAGCCCTCATAACAAGAGATCAGTAGGGGTCATTACAGGGCACCAACGTCCTCATCAAGTCATTTAATGAAGTTTGTCAAATCAGCAACAACATACCCTGGTGCAGACGTCAACAGCGACCACAATTCCGTAGTAATAAATCTACAGCTTCGCTACTTCACTAGAGTCCAACGTCAAAATAAACCTAAGCGACTCGATGTCAAAAGACTCGTTGATCCCGAGATACGAGCCAGAGCAGCCGAGAATCTCGAGGCGCGTCTACAAACAACTAGCAATTACAATGACGACGTAGAGCCTCGGTGGACTGTCTTAAAGAAGGTTCTTTTAGAAACCCAGGAGGTTGACATTGGGTATGCCCAAGCCTAAAAAAACAACAGTGGATGACAGATGAAATTCTTCAACTTATGAACGAGAGAAGGATAGAAAAAGCCACAGACAATAACCGATACAGGGAGTTCAACAGGGCAGTGAGATCAGAATGCCGAAAAGCAAATGAGAGATGGCTAGCTGAAAAATGCAGTGAAATGGAGACATTAGGGAAAAAGCACGACTCTTTTAATCTCCACAAAAAGATCAATGAATTCACACACACAACGTAAGCAGATCCGCGGTATTTTGAAGGGCACTAACAACAAGATTTTAATGAGCGTTGAAGAAAAGCTAAAAGGATGGAAGGAGTATGTTGAGGCTCTCTTCAATGACACACGACCTCGCCAACCACCTAGAGACTATGATATCAACGAGCCCAGCCTTGCTATCACGAGAGGAAGTGAGACGTGCTATAAAACTTCAGAAAAATGACAAGGCTGTAGGACCAGACCAGATCCACGCGGAAACCTTGAAATTGATCGTCAATGCAGATGATAGGGGCTTAAAACTTCTTACATCCTTGTTCGACTCAATATACCAAACTGGGAAAATACCAACGGACTGGCTGAGGTCGACTTTACCAAAAAAACTGAACGCTTCTCAATGCGACGACCACCGAATGATAAGCCTGATCTCTCATGTCTTCAAGGTCTTTCTCCGTATCGTCCATACCCGCATATACGCTACATGTGAGGGACAGGTTGCAATTTGGATTTAGGAACGGAGTAGGCACGCGCGAGGCTCTCTTCTCTTTCAACGTTCTCACACAGCGATGCAGAGACACTAATGTCGATATATACGCCTCCTTTATTGACTACCGAAAAGCTGTCGACTGTACCTTGCACCAGAAGCTCATTGAGATTTTAAAATACACCGTATGTGGGAGATCTAAACATCATCACGCAGCTGCACTGGCATCAAACTGCAGAGATTAGGGTAGAGGGTATAGCATCCGAAGAAACAGAAATCAGAAGAGGTGTTAGACAGAGCTGTGTCCTGTCCCCTCTCCTCTTCAATATATACTCGGTGGCGCGGCAGTGTTCCAAGAGGCACTGGAGGATGTGAAAGAGGGCATTAAGATCAACGACACCCTTATTAATAATATACGATCCGCTGACGATACGGTCGTGCTCGCCGACAGCCACCTCCAGAATATGACGGACCTTATCGTTGAACATAGCACACACTACGGCCTACACATGAACGTTGCCAAGACCAAGGTGGTTGTGTTCTCCAAGACACCAAGACGGATGGTCCTTCAAATTAACAACCAGGTCGGGGAAAAAGAGCCACCCGTTGAATATCTTGGAGCCCTCGTCAACGAGAACAGTGATCCTAAAATGGGAATCTGATCAAGGATGGAGCAGGTCAGAAGGACATTCATCTCCATGAAGACCCTCTTCACTAGTAGAAACCTAAACCTACCAGCTTCGCATACGTATATTGCATTGCTACTCTATGGCTCCGAGAGCTGGACATTCAGATAATCAATGGATAGCCGCATTGAGCCTTTGAGATGTATTTGTATCGCCGTATACTGCGTATATTCTGGGTAGAAAGGATAATCAACGAGGAAGTACTGAGGAGAATAGGTAAAGGTAAAGAGCTGCTGACAACCATCAAATAATCAAAGCTCCAATCCATCGGGCACGTTCTGAGGGAAGAGCGTTACAAGATCCTCCGACTCGTCATCGAGGGGAGGGAAAGATCGAGGGTAAACGATCTTGGGCAAACGACAGAACTCCTGGCTAAAGGGTCTGCGTCTATGGTTCGGACGGAAATCAGAGATTTTCAGAGGTGCGGTTTCACGCACTATTATAACCAGTTGGATCGTCAAACTTCGAAGGGAGACGACGTCCTAAGAAGCAGAAGACCGTCTAAGAAGACACGTGAGTTGGAGGGGCCTTGAGGAGAGCGCTACCTACTGGGGGTGAGGGAAGGAGGATGAAATCTCCCTCCATTACCTGGGCAGATGCGCTGCCTTTGCAAGAGCGAAGCACGCATGACGGTATGCTTGCCATGATCCTGATATTCAACAGGACGTCAGGAAGACTAAAGCGGACTGAATGTGGAGCTGGTGGTTGAACTATCAACTAGGCCTTCCGGCCTCCTCTCTACTACTATTACATCTTTTAAAAAGACATGGGAAACTGAGAAAAGACAATCAACTTATTTAATAAGGGCTTTAAGAATTTGGCCCTTACCTAACTTTTTGATGTGTAAACATCTTACGCGGCGGTATGAGGGTAAGTCTCGGGGAAATGGACGGAAGTATGAAAGCGGATGTGACATCATAACCATGCGCAGTCAACTTCAGCGCTTCCTTGTAAAACGTGTTCTTTCTAATGCCAGAATATAGGCTACCAATTCCAAATAAGTGGTTGCCTATATTCAGGCGACACGCGGCCTAATCGATGATGTCGATATAGGATATGTTTACACATCAGTGTCTCGAGTACAAGCAAACTTGTTCAATTTTTTTTAATGACTTTCATATATTTTTTAATTAGAATCGTTTATTTAGCACAAAGAGCTAATTATAAATATACAATAATAATACACAATCATGAAACCTAAATTACAGAGCATCTCAAAAATGACATCTCTAAGCCCCAGCAGCAGCAGCTCCTACCTAAAATACGCAACTTAATGCCTCTCTCAAGGAGAGTTTCTAGGAGCAATAAAAAAGTTGTTCTGTTGCCGTGTATTATAAGTATGTACTCCATTATTATACATTATTTTATTGCAAAGATATGGAGGTGCATGGCCAATTTTAATTTTAAAAATAAACGTCAGTACGTTAAACTTCAGATATTCATATACTGGCAACCACTGCAAATATTCTTGCATTAATATTATAGCTGTATACCTGTTCCAAGACAAAATTAGCCTCATTGCTCTATTTTGAAGTTTTTGTAACCTGCCCAATTCATTCTGCCTTATTAAATACAGAATGCTTGAGCAATAGTTAAAGTGAGGAAGAATGAGTGTATTGTAAATCATGACACACAACTTGAGTGCAGATAACTAAAATTAAAAAAATATTGAATTAAGAGAATAAGGATATACAAATTCGAATTAATCTTCATGCGCTTCCAGAAATCCACATTTGACCAAGGCATGTTTGTCTGCATCGAGTACTTCGAGCACACTACATACATACATCCTAGCTAAAATATGTTGAGTCAAATTATTTATTACCAACCTTTTCGAACGAAATAAAATTCTTTCCATTCTCCGATGGAAAACGCGACGTCAGAAAATCGAACGGTTCCTTTTTGTTGTAATCTCGAACCCGTTCCGAGAAACTTCGGTAGTTCTCCGCTGGCGCTGTCGGTACCACGACGAACAGGGACTTCACACGCTTCACTAAACTCGGATAGTCGGACAACTCCTGGCAGTTTTTGTATTTCTCCAATTCGTCAAATTCTGAAAATGATGATATCGCCCTTATGATGTTTAAAATAAAATAAAATTGAGTAGGACGGAAGAGTTACTCGCCAACTTACTATAAATGTATTTGTGAACTTCCTTCTTCAAGTAGGTATTCATATCTACATAAATAACTATGTATTCACCCTGCTCGAAAAGCTGAGCCCTTTGCATGGTATCCATGAAGTCAACCAAAGAAATTGGCGTGCCCAAGAATATATATACTGGAAAAAATGAAATAATTTTAATCAAAATTAATTGGGCATTAGTATGCTAAATATGTCCCATACAGAGCTAATTTAAATAAGACTGCCAAATTTTTATTCATAAATTTATTTAGTTGCGTCTGAAAAATATTATGTACCTACTAATATATGCAGGTGAAGTCACCATTTTTTATATTTGGACATGGGCAGATACAGTTAACGCAGCATTGAAAATTATTGAAATGAAACTTTGTATTTCGTGCAAAATCTTTAATAGTAATAAAATGCCGAGCGCTTTCGGCCCTTGGCCATCATCAGTGCTTCTTCGTCAGGAACCCAAACAATCAAACCCTTGGACACCACATAGGTTATTCATTGAAATTAAAATCAAATTAAAATTACATCACAAATCACACCGAAAGAGGGGGCTGTTATAACCCATTATTCAAATACTGAGCGGCTACATCTTTAGCAACTTGGCCCGTGGTGTCCAAGAGTTTGATTGTTTGACTTGACTGTGACAAAGAAGTACTGATGATGGCCTAGGGCCGAAAGCGCTCTGCATTTTATTACTATTAAAGATTTTGCACGAAATACAAAGTTTCAATTCAATTACTTCCACGTGCACACAGCGTTAAACCTTATTTAAAATTATTTACCAGCATGTCCTAAAAACCGTAGCATTTCAAAAAGATTTTTTTATAAAATTGAAAAATCAGTACACGGTAACCAAAACTAATAATATTGCATTAAAAATACTCTAACTAAAACAATGTCATTATATTTCTCTAGCACGCTTTGATCTTGCATCCCATTGATAAGAAGCGCCATGAATATCAAAAATGTTCATTTAGTATCATAGGCATAACCCTATTTTAAGGTAAAAATAAGAAGTTCCAATTATGTTCTCTTGCTGTTCATTTCATTTCAAAGTCATTAGAACGAATCCGACAATAAGATTAAGAATAAACTTCTGTCTACTTACTTCTTGTCTTATTCTTCGAATCCTGTATAAATTCATACCAAAAACCAGTCTGACAGCATTTGTAGTTCTGTTCGCAGCATTTGTGCCGATCTCCAGCATTTTTCTTGTGCTGGACCGACATATTTTTCATGTTCGCTTGCTTTTCCAACGAAGACGCTACTGTATCCCATCCTTCCTCGTATATAATTGAAAACTTGTTCCAGTTGTAGTAGTTTAACAGGGAGACTATGGATTTGGTGACCTGAAATATATGGAGAATACTAAAACACATTTGCAGACATTCCGGATCGACGTTAATCACGACCTAATGCGGAAAAGGAATTACCTGGGTATCTGGTGGTTCCGTTCTGGCAAATGTGGGCACGTCTGATGCTTTGTAATCGGAGCATTTCTGAAATAGAAATTGGCAAATTGTAATAAATATCTGCCCTCTTTTCTGGCTTATTTGTTCAAACACTGTCAATTTAATACCATTTAATTTCATTGCATAGCAAAGAATCAGAGATGGTTGACACTCTGCGTGAGGTCGAAAGGATTTTCGATTCAGTCTGGCAAGAATGAGCGCAATCCCTGTTTCTCATCAAATTTCGTGACTGAATTAATTTGTATAAATGCACGTATATTTGTTGGCATTCATACATTAAAATTGGGGTAAAAGGACGACTTAATGCTGAATTCGAACCAGCGACCTGTGTGCCACCAAGGCAAATCTTAAGATTTGCTATTCACTAACATTAAAATCGGAGGAGAGAACGAAGCTAAATAATACATAATTTTTGGCTTCAGTTTTTTTCGAATACGTATTTATTTTACAAGTAGATTTTTTTTCCTTATATCACCATCATCATCACTATCATCATATAGCCTCTGTTTCCGTCCACTGCTGGACATAAGCCTCCTCAAGGTTTTTCCACCTATTTCAACCCAATTCGTCGCAATTCCTTTGATGTCATCTGACCACCGGGGACATCATATAGCAGGATCGACCATCCCTTCATCCTCGTCAATCGGATTACTCGGTGTCTCGGTCAAGAGCAATATGTCCTGGCATGACCACGTTGCTAACTTCCCAAAATCAGCCTCTCAGAAGCTTGGTGCACTATTTCGCAATAAAAAACTGTATACTCCGCAGCAGTTGCTCTTACTCTACAAAGCGCAAATAAGACCGCGTTTAGAATATTGCTCACACATCTGGGGTGCCGCAAAAAAGCACACCCTAAAGCTGCTGAATTCCATTCAGAAGAGAGCTGTGCGCCTCGTCAGCGATCCGGAGTTGACCCGGAATCTGGATAGTCTGGAACATCGCAGACATGTGGCCGAGACGGCAAGAATGCACCAGTTCGTCGTACACCTGGAAACACCTAGAACATCGCTTTACAAGACCACATTTGTCTGGCGCACTGCATCACTATGGAACTCACTCCCCGGACATCTGTTCCCCCCTAATTCATCATCATCAGTAGTGCTACAGCTCTACAGGGCCTCGGCTTTCTCCAGCCTCGTCCGCTTTCCTTTCCGGTCTCTGGCAAGGACCTTCCAGTCAGCTGCACCAATTTTTCTGGCATCCTCAGAAATGCCATCTTACCATCTCAGCTTTGGTCTCCCTCTGCCTCTACTGCCGGTTGGCATGACCTCAAAGTTTCTTCGCGTTGGCACGTTGTTGCTACATGTCCTGCTCATCTTAACCTGTCAATCTTGATTGTTGTTAATGTGTCTCTGTTTCCTGACCCTCTGTATAAGTTATAAAGCTCAAAATTATATCTTCTTCTCCAGACGTTATCCTCTTGAACAGCACCATAAATCTTTCTTAGGATTTTTCGTTCAAATGTTGATAGTAACGCCTCATCTGCATTTGTTAGGGTCCAGGTTTCCGAGCCATAGATTAAAACTGGTACAATTAACGTCTTATAGATTCTGATCTTTGTGCTTCTCGAAAGGCTCGATTTACGTAAGTATTTTGACAGCCCAAAATCACAACGATTGGCAAGCATTATGCACCTTTTTATTTCTTTGCTGACATCATTACTCGGGTTTATCAAGGCTCCGAGATATACGAACTCATCCACTGCTTCGATGTTATACTCTCCAATTGTGATTTGTGTTTGACCCGCGTCTCTCGCCCTGCCCTCTTTTGTGGCAGCCATAAACTTTGCCTTATTTGCATTTATTTGTAGTCCCATATTTCTTGCGGCATTCTCAAAATTTACAAAGATTTCTTTTTCTTTTCGAAGTGTTCTAGATGTCAGGTCCATGTCGTCTGCGTATGCCTGCGCCTGTGATGACTTATTAAAGATAGTACCTCTAGTATCCAGTTCCGCATCTCGAACTACTTTTTCAGCGCGTCACCCTACCTCACGCCTACAGTTGCTTCGAAGGAATTTGAGATTTCATTCTGTATTTTTACGTGGCACACAACTTTTGACATTGTCATTTTTGTCAATTCAATTAAGGTTTTTGGAATGTGTAGCTCATTCATGGCTTGGTATAGCCCGAGTAGTACTCGGGTATAACTTTGGTCTTAGAACGATACCATAAGCTGCCTTAAAGTCAATAAAAAGGTGGAACATGTCGATATTGTATTCATAGCATTTCTCGAGCACCTGGCGTAGTACGGAAATCTGGTCTGTTGTCGATCGACCAGTTCGGAATCCGCATTGGTATTGTCCGATTCTATGTTCTGCGTACGTCCTTATGTGATATATCAGGATATGTGACAGTATTTTATAAACAGTGTTTAGTAGTGTAATAGGTCTATAGTTACTGCATTCCAACTGACCACTTTTTTTGTGTAAAGGGCATATAACACCTACGTTCCACCCTTCAGGCATTTGTTTTTCACGCCAGACTTTTCGGATGATTTGTAGCATGGTTTCTTCCAATACTTCTCCACCAGCTTTGATGACTTCTGCTGTGATAGTATCTTTTCCAGGACCTTTGTGGTTTTTCAGCTTCTTTATGGCATCCTGGATTTCCTGCAAGTTGGGCGGTTCGACCAGGTCATCATTTAATTCTTCTAGCTCTTCTGCTTCTTGGTTATCTGAGCCTAGAAGTTCGGAGAAATGCTCCACCCATCTGTTGCGTATTTCCTCCTTATTGGCAAGAACTTGTCCGTTCTTGTTCTTACAAATATTTACTTTTGGTTTGAACTCCTTGAATATTGTTAACCTTCTGGTAAAACTTTCTTGATTCCGACTGACTTTTGAGTCATTCTACTTCATCCAAGAGTTTTTCTTCATTTTCTCTTTTCTTTCTTTTATGCATCTCCTATTCTTCTCTTCTGAGATTCTTGTAAGTGTCTTCTGCCTCTCTTGTTTTTCGTTCCTGTTTTCTTTGGTAAGCTCTGTTCTTTCTGTCTGTCACTTCCTGGCATTCTTGGTCGAATCAGTCATTTAGAGGCGATTTATTCTCATAGCCCAGAATGTTCTCGGCCGCTTGTTTTATGACATCGCTAACGTGTTGCCACATGGTGTTCACTCGCTCGTCATCCCTGATGTTTATATTCTCTTCAATATAATTCTTGTATGCATTAAGTGTTTCTTCTTCTTTCAGAGCGTCTGTGTTGTAACTTAGTTCTTTACTTCCTTTGCCCTTTTTCACGTTGGAAATTTTGGCTCTTAGTTTCGCACCAATCAGGTAATGGTCCGAGTCAATGTTTGCTTCCCTGTACGTTCTAACATCCATGAGATTGAAGTAGGGTCTGCTGTCTTTAAGTACATGGTCGATTTAGTTATCAGTTTCTCCATTGCCCATGTAACCTTATCTATTCTTTTATGTTTGAATGTTGTACTTCCCACCACCATATTATTTGAAGCAGCGAAATTAATAACCCTGTTTCCATTGTCATTACTTTCATAATGGAGGCTGTGTCTACCGATATGCTCTTGGTATATTTCCTCTTTGCCAATCTTAGCACTCATGTCACCGATAATTATCTTAATGTCGTGGGCTGCGGTTTGATCATAGGCACTTTCTAACTGATCATAGTATAGGTCTTTATCTTCTTTTGATTTATCTTCAGTAGGTGCATGTACATTAATTATACCAATGTTGAAGAATTTTCCTTTTATTCTAAGCACGCACAATTTCTCATTAATAGTTTTAAAGCCTATTACTAGGTGCCTAATTCTTTTCATCACCACAAAGCCAGTGCCAAATTGATGTTGGGTGGGGTGACAACTATAATATAGATCAAAGTTTTTCTTATTCATGACTCCGTTTTCTTGTATTTTATTGCAACTACGTCAGCTCCATATCCTACAATCTGTTCTTCTAGAAGTCTAAGGGATGCATTACGGTATAGCTTTCGAACATTTCCCCCTAATTTCAACCTACAATTATTGTTCAAGATTCGTGTCAATCAACATCTTCGCACACATTCCGCTCGTCGGGCGCCATAGGATCTCCCTTTTGTGTGTGTGCTACTGTCAAAAAAAAAAAGAAAAATATAGGTGATTTAGCAGGGTAATGGGTCAGTGATCAGTGCAGTTTCCCTTTTGTGCGTTATTCCATTATGGCGTTATTCCATTCTTCAGGGATTTCTTGCTTATGTAGACTCAAGTTAAATAGTTTCTGTATTTTATCTATTAGTTCTTGTATCCCATTTTTGATTGCTTCTGTTGTTACTCGATCTTCTCCCGGAGTTTTGCCCTTTTCCATCTTTCTAAGAGCGTGTTTTAGTTCGGCTGTCGTTATATGCGGAATTTCTTCTGAGCCTGGGTTTACTCATTTTGTTGGTACATAATTTTCCTGGTTTTCTGTCATTTGATACTGGTATTGCGTATTGCCCTTTATAGAACTGCTCAACTATATGCAACTATATGCAGTATTTCTCTGTTGTGTGTAATTCTTCACTTTTTGCCCTTTAATTTGAAAATCTGTTCCTTCCCAGTAGATAGTTTTTTCTTCAACACTTTTGCCCCTTTGATTTCTTCTATAGTTCATATTACTTGTTCATTTTTATACTTCCTCAAATTTTTTTTTATGGCTATATCCTTGTTGATTATGTTCAATTCTCTTTGGCTTCTATTTTCCTTTCTTAATTTCTTCTCTGTTCCATTTTTGCTCTCGCTTCGGGACTTCGGTTATTATATTGTTGAGTCTGTTAATATCGTCTATTGGAGGTTTTAGGTTTAGGGAGTCTGTCATGTATTCTTCGAATTTGGTTGCCTTAGAAGGGACATGGTTTGTTATTTTTGCTGTTTATCATTTTAGGTCTCTCCGCTTTTAGTGATATCTCTATTGTCGCTCTCACTAATCGATGGTCACTAGATGTAGCGAATTTGTTCAGTACTGTAACCTCTTTGACAATATATCTTTTATCAGTTATAATAAAGTCCATTTCATTTTTGGTGTTACCATCAGGGCTTTGCCACGTTCATCGTCTGTGTAGCTTCTTGTACAAAAAGCTGTTAATTTGGTACATATTTCTTGCTAATAGGAAATGGAGTAATTTGCCACCGCGTTCGTTTCCGTCTGGGGTACCATAAGTGCCGCCACGGTTTCTGATGGTTCTTTCTGTTTTTTGTCCAATTTTTGCATTAAAGTCTCCGCGTACAATAGTGAAATGTTGAACGATTTTTATGGAACAGCGGGAATTCATACGTGAGATGATTATGCCACTCTACTGGAAATTGCTAGCACCACTAAGATTTCTATTTAGAAAGAAACCCACTCCTCCAATGGACTCTCCTTCGGTTCCAGTGTGGTAAAAAGTGTGTCCCGATCTTAGATTTTCTGATGTTTCGTCGCTTCGCCTTATTTCGCACATTCCAACTACGTCCCATCCGATGGTTTCCAGTTCTTTTTCCATTTCAGTTAGTCTGTCTTCTGATAGTAATGATCTGACGTTATAGGTTGCAGCTTTCAATCTGAACATTTTTTTTTGGGTGATTTGATCAACGGGTTCTTGCCACCCCCCTCCCCCCCTTACTTCGTGGGGCAGACCCACTTAGCGGTGTGGGATTCCCAATGTGACATTCGACCCACCTGGGGATTCATCTTGAGGGCAATTGGCCATAACTCGCCACGCTGACTAAATGCGAGTGGTAGGGAGGTGTAAGGGATGTGTGGTGTTTGGGTTAGGATATTTGGTTGGTTAAGGACAAGGTTTTCCCTCGGTGTGGTTTTGAGGGAATAACCAAGGCTCACGTGGGCAGGATCGCATCCCTGAAGTAGGTCTATCGCATACTGGGGTCGTGGAGAGTACCTATCCGCTACCCAATCCTTTATATCGCTTAAGGTATGGTTCCGCTTGCGCGTCGGACGCATGCAGCGGCTGCATTCAGCGGCCGCTGCGTTCGACGGAGAGCCTCCTCATTCGGAATTACGAACAAGTGGTTTATCTTGTGCGGGCGGACTGCTGCGTCGCACAAGATGAACCACTTGTTCGTAATTCCGAATGAGGAGTCTCTCCGTAGAACGCAGCGACCGCTGCATGCAAATCTCTTCTGTCCGTCTCCACATCATTAAAAAGCAGTCAAAGAAGTTTTCAATGAAAAGAAAAGCGTTTAAGAAAACGAGCAAAAAAGGCCTGAGCGATATGAGTAAGTAGATTTATTATATTTAGTGCAACATTTCAACAATCAAAATACTGACAATAACAAAATCTCGTAAAACACAAAAATAACAATATCTTGAAACTCAAACTAATTCAAAGGCCTCACCATTTAAAGGGCCATAAGAACAACACCAACAGCAGCATTAGATGGACCTGTGTTTGGAGAGAAAGAAGTAAGGCAGTTGGACATGAAAGAATCTTCCTAAAAGTAGATGGTTCTCATACAGACTCGAAACACCTGAGGCTAGACTGATATTGAAAAGAGCATACACAGTGATCATCTCAATAAAGGAACAACGAATGACTCACGATTGATGGGACAACAGTCCTCCAAAGCTGCGGATGTCTTCTAGCGGCACCCGAGGAAAACACAAAACAGTGTTCAAAACAGAGATGCAACAATGGATTAGGTCAGACAAAGAAATTAAGACGAATGCTCTGATAGCCAACTCGCGCTCAGGATGATCTCTGTACTCAGGACTCACTCTAAATTCATCCAGATGTGCGGTGATATCTCGGAGTGGTGGCAGATGAACTTGCCAGGCGCGGCCCTGGCATCCCTTGCATAGGCCCGAAGCCTTTTTAGGTCTTTCTAGAGCCGAAATAACAATCAACAAGCGGGCTGATCAGGCGCCCTTAAGAGAGTGGAGAAACCTTCACGGTAACAGACAGAACTTTATTGCTGAGCCTGATAAAACCATGACAGAATGGCTCCTGGTGATCCATAAACATCTTAGAAGGAGTCAATAGAAGGTACTACCGTCTAAGAAGGCACATGAGCCTGTCAGGGACATGGGTAGGCGAATGATTATTACTATTACTTGGGCAGATGCACAGCATTTGCACGCCTTCTTCGGTTTCGGCAATACCGCAGGATGAAATGACTGTGTGTCGGTATGACCTTCATTAGCAGGTCAGGAAGAACAAAGGGAACTAGAGGTTGGGTGTGATATTGTTAGTATTTTGATATTATTGTATATCAAACGTAGTCGAAGAATATATTTATATAGCGATGAAAGTTATTGAAAATCGTTTGCGAAATAAAAAGCTGCGCCTGGTTTGGGTTCCATAAAAGCTTTCCTGTTCACTTCGAGTGCTCGAATCTATCAATACTTTTGTTCTTGGTGAGCTCATTTTTCAGGCGACAAAGATACTTACATAACTAATCATTGGGATGTTTCTCGCCTGGGATACGATGGCCTCGACCCAGCAGGCACCTTCCGGACCAAAGAATGCGGCAACACCGTCGCAAATCATATCCGTCATAGCTCGGGTAGCTAGTACGGTGTCACCTCTTGTATCATTCCATCGCAATTCCAGTGTTATGTTGGGCAGAATATCTCGATCGTTGTTAATCTGGAAAAAATATATACTTTTATCAAAACTTGTTTTCTTTTTAAATTAATAGTTCTTTTGTTTAATACCTTTTAACAAGTATTCCTCAAATAAATGAAGAATTTTAATCATATTTCATGGAAAACTTGGATGTTTAACGTCATATACGTTGTTAAATAAGAATCACTGAATCGGGAAAGATGCAGGGACGGTATCCAAGGAGAAGATGACGCTTAGAATCGGCATTCCGGAAGTAGACGTGCAGAAGATCCTACAATCTAAACAGATGCTATAGCATCAGCACCAGCAGAAAAAACCAACTGAGAAATATCAGTTTGTCCATATAAAAGATAACGGTGAAGAAGCGGAGTGATGATCAGGATGCTTTACATTTTGCTCAGCCATACCCAGAGGGATATGGAAGTGAAGAGTTGAAAGTTAAAATGAGGGAGCTTTTCCAGAATAAAATGAGAGCTTCACAAATATGTACTGACTAGGCGACGCCAGAATATTAGGAGGACGCAGAACACATGTAGCTTATCTTTATTAAGTAGATTTTATGGTACATACCCAGCAAATAATTATGAGCATTAGTTGATTCGGTGAAGAGTATTCATAGCATTACCTACCTCTTCGATAGCCATCGAAATAGCGCCAGAAATGGCCAAGCCCTGTCGTTCCTTCAGATCTCCTTTTACGGCAGTCAAGTATCCCAGAACTAATTTCACCTTGCCAGCCATCGGTTCTCTTTTGAGATCTCCCACGGCGAGATTCTCCCTGATCTCTCTGCCTCCAAACGCCGATATGATGTCCGTGTCTGCGCTATTGAGGTCATCATCCTCGATTCCTTTGTCGAAGAGTGTCCAAGATGTACCTGCAATAGGAAATTTATGGATTTCAATGTAATTAGGACAGTTGCTTAGTAGAAATTAAATAACTGAGCATATACATAGAATTCTAACAAGGTATTGTGCTTATCCATAAACGCTTGAATGATGGAAGACACTTTTGAAGACCATCGATTTTTAATTAATAATTATTGAAACAGTAATATGAAATAAGGGTTTATAGTTAATGAAAGTGAATGAAAGACATGTAAAAATGCTGGCATTCGTAGAAATAGGATTAAATACCTAAAATTCCCATTTTTGCCAATTTTGGATAAAGAAAACTGTGCAAGCTAAAAATATGACAAAACTAGGATCTAAAAAAGGGAAGTGATGAACATGGAATGACTTCATATCCCAGATCTCAAAAAAGAGATACTGATCAGTTGGTATGTCCAGAGCTAGAGAATATATTGTTCAAGACAAACACTAGATGCTTCATGTTTCTTAAAGACTATTGTTCCAGGATTTTTGAAATATCGTTTATTAAGCTTGATGAAGATAAATTCCTGCCAATGTATTGGAAGAATTGTGTTAATTGATTGCAGAGCTTCTAGAACCGAATACTTCTTACAATGCTTTAAAAAACTACAAAAAAATAATTAGGAAAGGCCTATGATGACTTTTTGAGATATACCTACACTTTATGTATTATTTTTGACATTTTAAGGTAATTGCTGCAGACATTTCTGATACAGAAAATGGATGCGAAATTCGTCACCAAGTGAAAAGATGACAAATTCCAGCTACTTTATTGTAGAGCTTCTGGAACTGAAATACTTCTCCAAAAGCAATATGAGAATAAAAGCTCCAATGTGATGCGAAATTTGCCACGAAATGGAAAGACTCTACATGATAAATTCCTGCTTCCTGCTACTTTATTCAGAAAAGTGCGCTGAATGAATTGTAGAGCTTCTAAAACTGAATACTTCGTATGTCTTCAGCGATAATAAGAGAATTAAGAAAGCTCTATGATGAGATCCTGGAATATACCCACAGCGCATTATTTTTGTTGCTTTGAGGATATTATTGCAGGATTTTTAAAAGAGACTTAAAAAGCTTGAGCGTGATGCATATCTCGCCACGGAATGAAAAAGCTGTTGTATATGACAAATTCCTGCTACTTTATTCAAAAAAGTGAGTTGAATAAATTGTAGAGCTTCTAGAACTGAATATTTCGTGTAAGAGAATTAGAAAAGCTCTATGATGATCTCCTGGAATATAACTACCCTGTATTATTTTTGTTTCTTTCTAAAACTATTATTGCAGGATTTAAAAGCTCGAATGTGATGCGAAAATCGCCAAAAAATTAAAAAGCTCTTCTACTTGACAAATTCCTGCTACTTTAATCAGAAAAGAGTGTTGACTAAATTGTAGAGCTTTAAGAACTGAATAGTTCGTATGTCTCCAGAAACAATATGGGAATTAGAAGAACTCTATGATGATCTCCTGGAATATACCTACATTGAATTTTGTTGCTTTCTAAGGCCATTACTGCAAGATTTCTTAATTAGCTCTTAAAAGCTCCAATGTATTGCGAAATTTGTCATGAATGAAAAAGCTCGGCTACATGGCAAATTCCTGCTACTTTATTTAGAAAAGTGTGTTGATTAAATTGTAGAGCTTCTAGAATTGCATAGTTCGTATGTGTTCAGAAGGAATAAGATAATTACAAAACCTCTATGTGTTGTATGTGTAGCTCTATGTGTTGTATGTGTAGCTCTATGTGTATACACTACACTGTATTACTTTGGCTGCAGAAACAACAAGGGAATTAGAAAAGCTCTATGATGATCTCCTGGAATATACCTAAACTGTATTACTTTTGCTGCTTTAAGCCTATTGCCTGCGAGATTTCTGAAAGAGTTCCTAAAAGCTCGAATGTAATGTGAAATTCGCCACTAAATGAAAAAGCTCTTCTACATGGAAAATTCCTGCTATTTCTAGAACTGAATGGTTCGTAGGTCTTCAGAAACAATATGGAAATTAGAAAAGCTCTATGATGATCTCCTGGAATATGCATACCTACACTGTATTATTTTTGATGCTTTAAGGCTATTATTGCAGGATTTCTGAAAGAGTCCCTAAAAACTGGAAAAGAAAAGGCTCTTCTACATGACAAATTCCTGATACTTTATTTAGAAAAGTGTGTGGACTTAATTGCAGAGCTTCTAGAACTGAATGGTTCGTAAATCTGCAGAAACAAGATGGGAATTAGAAAAGCTCTACAATGATCTCCTGGAATATACCTACGCTGTATTATTTTTGCTGCTTTAGGGCTATTATTACAAGATTTCTGAAAGAGCCCTTAAAAGCTCGAATGTAATGCGAAAATCGTCACGAAATGAAAAAGCTCTTCTACATGGTAAATTCCTGCTACTTTATTCAGAAAAGGGTGGTGACTAAATTGCAGAGCTTCTAGAACTGAATGGTTCGTAGGTCTCCAGAAACACTATAGGAATTAGAAAAGCTCCATGATGATCTCCTGGGATATACCTAGACTGTATTATTTTTGATGCTCTAAGGCTATTACTGCAGGTTTTCTGAAAGAGCCAGTAAAAACTGGAAAGTGATGCGAAATTCGCCACGAAATGAAAAGGCTCTTCTACATGACAAATTCCTGATATTTTATTCAGAAAAGTGTGTGGACTTAATTGCAGAGCTTCTAGAACTGAATGGCTCGCATGTCTCCAGAAACAATATGGGAATTAGAAAAGCTCTACAATGATCTCATGGAATATACCTACGCTGTATTATTTTTGCAGATTTAAGGCTATTATTGCAAGATTTCTGAAAGAGTCCTTAAAAGCTCGAATGCAATGCGAAAATCGCCACGAAATGAAAAAAAAAAAGTTCTTCTACATGGCAATTTCCTGCTACATTATTTAGAAAATTGCGTTAACTAAATTGTAGAGCTTCTAGAACTGAATAGTTCGTATGTCTTCAGAAACAATATGGGAATTAGAAAAGCTTAATAATGATCTCCTAGAATATACTTACATTGTATTATTTCTGTTGTTTTAAGGCTATTATAGACAAGATTTTTAAAAGCTCGAATGTGATGCTAAAATCGCCCGAATATGAAAAGACTCTTCTACATGACAATTAATTCCTGCTACTTTAATCAGAAAAGTGTGTTGACTAAATTGTAGAGCTTCTAGAACTGAATTGTGCGTATGTATCTAAAAACAATATGGGAATTCGAAAAGCTCTATGATGATCTCCTGGAATATACCTACACTGTATTGTTTTTGTTGCTTTAAGGCTATTATTGCAAGATTTCTGAAAGAGCTCTTAAAAGCTCCAATGTAATGTGAAAATCACCACGAAATGAAAAACCTCTAATACATAGGAAATTCCTACTACCTTATTTACTACTTCGAATGTCTTCAGAGTAATAAGAGAATTAGAAAAGCTCTATAATGATTTCCTGGAATACACCTACACTGTATTATTTTTGTTGCTTTAAGGCTATTATTGCAGGATTTCTGAGTAAGCTCGAAAAGGCTCCAATGTGGTGCGAAATTTGCTACGAAATGAAAAGGCTCTTTTACATGACAATTTCCTGCTACTTTATTATTGACTAAAGCGTAAAGCTTCTGGAACTGAATACTTTGTATGCCTGCAGAATCAATATGAGAATTAGAAAGCTCTATGATGATCTAGAATATCCTATACTATATTATTTTTGCTGCATTAAGGCTATTATTGTAAGATTTCTGAAAGAGCCCTTAAAAGCTCGAATGTGATGCGAAAATCGCCCAAATATGATAAGACTCTTCTACATGACACATTCCTGCTACTTAAATCAGAAAAGTGTCTTGAATAAATTGTGGAGCTACCAGAACTGAATACTTCGTATGTCTACAGAGGCAATAAGATAATTAGAAAAGCTCTAAGATGATCTCCTGGAATATACCTACACGGTATTATTTTTACTTCTTCAAGACTATTATTGCAAAGTTTCTGAGACCTTAAAAGCTAGAATGTAACGCAAATATCGCCACGAAATGAAAAAGATCTTCTACATGGCAAATTCCTGATACTCTATTCAGAAAAGTGTGCTGACTAAATTGTAGAGCTTCTAGAACTGAATACTTCGTATGTCTTCAGAAGCAATAAAATAATTAAAAAAGCTCTATGATATACTCCTGGAATACACCTACACTGCACTATTTTTGTTACGTTAAGGCTATTATTGCAGGATTTCTGAACGAGCTCTGAAAAGCTCCAGTGATGCAAAATTTGCCACGAAATGTAAAGTATCTTCTAGATAACAAATTTATGCTACTTTATTGTTGACAAAAGCGCAAAGCTTCTAGAACTGAATACTTTGTATGTATTCAGAAGCAATAAGAGAATTAGGAAAGCTCCATGATAATCTCCTGGAATACACCAACACTGTACTATTTCTGTTGCGTTAAGGCTATTATTGCAGGATTTCTGAATGAGCTCTTAAAAGCTGTGAAATTTTGCACGAAATGAAAAGGCTCTTTTACATGACAAATTCCTGCTACTTTATGGTTGACTAAAGCGCAAACCTTCTGGAACTGAATACTTTGTATACCTTCAGAAGCAATATGGGAATTAGAAAAGCTGTATGATGATCTACTAGAATATACCTACACGGTATTATTTTTGTTGCTTTAAGGCTATTATTGCAGGATTTCTGAAAGAGCCCTTAAAAGTTCGAATGTAATGCCAAAATCGCCACGAAATGAAAAGGCTCTTCTACATGACAAATTCCTGCTACTCTATTGTTGTCTAAAATGTAAAGATTTTAGAACTGTATACTTTATATGCCTTCAAAAGCAATAAGAGAATTAGGAAAGCTCTATGATGATATCCTGGAATACACCTACACTGTACAATTTTTGTTGCGTTATATCTATTATTGCAGGATTTCTGAACGAGCTCTTAAATGATGGAATGTGATGCGAAATTTGCCACGAAATAAAAGGCTATTCTACATGACAAATTCCTGCTACTTTACTGTTGACAAAAGCGTGAAGCTTCTAGAACTGAATTCTTTGTATGCCTGCAGGAGCAATAAAGAAATTAGAAAAGGTATATGATAATCTGGAATGTGAAAATCGCCACGAAATGAAAAAGCTCTTATACATGGCGAATTTCTACTACATTATTTAGAAAAGTGTGTTGGCTCAATTGTAGAGCTTCTAGCTTCTAGAAATGAATAGTTCGAATGTCTCCAGAAACAATATGGGAATTAGAAGAAGCTCCCTGATGATCTCCTGGAATAGAGCCACACTGTATTATTTTGGTTGCTTTAAAGCTAGTACTGCAGGATTTCTGAATGAGCCCGTAAACGCTTTAATGTGATGCGAAATTTGCCACGAAAAGAAAAGGTTCTTCTCCATAGCAAATTCCTGCCACATTATTTAGAAAAGTGCGTTAACTACATTGTAGGGCTTCTAGAACTGAATAGTTCGTATGTCTCCAGAAACAGTATAGGAATTAGAAAAGCTCAATGATGATCTTCTGGAATCTACCAACACTGTACTATTTCTGTTGGCTTTAAGGCTATTATAGGCAATATTTGAAAGAGCCCTTAAAAGCTCGAATGTAATGCGAAGGTCGCCATGAAAGGGAAAGCCTCTTCTACATCTTAAATCCTTGCTACTTTATTGAGAAATGTGTTGAGTAATCTGTAGAGCTTCTAGAACTGAATACTTCGTATGTCTCCAAAAGCAATAAGATAATTAGAAAAGTCCTACGATGATCTCCTGGAATATACCTACAATGCATTACTGTGGTTGCTTTAAGGCTATTATTGCAGAATTTCTGAAACAGCCCTTAAAAGCTCGAGCGTGATATGAAATTCGTCAATAAATGACAAATTCCGGCTAACTTATTTGGAAAAGTGTGTTAATTAAATTGTAGAACTTCTGGAACAGAATACCTCGTATGCTTTCAGAAACCACTAATAATTGAAACATTCTTTTGGAACATATACTGTATTGTTTTTGTTGTTTTAAGGCCTTGAAAAGCTCCAACGTGGGGATAAATTTGCCACAAAGTGAAATGACACAGCTAATTTCCGAAAATGTATATGAAAAAGTGGTTCCAAGGGACTAGATACTTCTATGAACTCCATTCATCTACTCATAAAATTCCTGCTAGTTCTAAGGTTGCAAGAGCTTCAGCTGACACTAATTCCATTTTCAAAGTATCATTGTGTATTTATAAGGCAATATAGCTAGTAAAAATCCAAAGTTTCAACATTTTTTTCACAAGTACATTCATGTGGTTAGCTAACTGGCGATGGCGGTTCAGTTCTTAGAGCTATAGGAATCATGAATCATCGATGAAGGTAGATTTTGCCCAAAGAATTCATCAAAATGATTTTGATTTGATAAATTCTGAATAGAAATCTCATTATCAACGAAGAGGTCAAAGCAAGCAAAGCTTAGTTGCAGTCGTCGTCGGATAAGGTCAAGACCTATATAGGTGACCTGAAGCAATCATTTTTATTTGATGCCATATGTTGAAATATCCTGAATTACAATTTAATCAGAAGTGTGCGTACTGATCATGACTTCGGCCTTATACTTTAATAAAAGATCAAATACGGCTTGGACTTCTTTAACAATCAATTAATCAAGGGGTGAAAGCGATTTTATCAGGAGCCATGTGACTCCCAGATATTTTTTATTTTGAAAATTCACATCATTTGCGTACTTGTTAGGAATATAACTATTTCAGTATCTTATGAAAAATATAGTTAGACGAGAACTTTGTTAATTATACATACTTACCATCGATGAAAGAATAATTCGTTAGCTGATTGGTATTGTACGGCGGTTGTGTCGTCACTGACGACCAATCAGGAGGCAGAACGGACTCAGCGTGGGTAGGAATGCGCGAGAGACACAGTAGCAGCGTGACCAGCAGAGAAGCCAGGCCTAGGCGCATGGCCGGGCTCCCCCTCCACTAAAGTTCCAGGAACACCTGCAAAAAAAAACTGCTGTTAAAAGAGAATTGGTCAAGGTCTGACAAATAATTATGGAGGCTCGACTTGCCAGACGTACTGATCAGAGACGAGTGGCTAGCAAGAAATCCAATCTCGGGCTCTTGGTAAGAATACAACTCGTAATAAGCAAGCTTAATGATCTTAAAAAGAAGAAAACCGAATATTTTACTGGTTAAATAGTTCATTTTTCAACTTCCATACATTTTCCGAAGAACAATTTCTCAATTATTACTCTCAATCTATTAGATATTATTCCATTTCATTATCCGCAGACGCAATCGTCAACGTATGGCCTCAGTCGACGATTGCCGATGGAACTGGGCTTTAAATATTCAAAAGAAGAAATCAGGCTAAGTACCATATCCTTAAAAGGAAATATTACAATAAATAATTAGTTAATTGTATTAGTCAATAAATTAAATAAGATGCTAACTGCTGAAGCGTTTCATCAAATATAGCAATGTTTGCGTCAACTTTGACGCAATGCGAAAAGCGAAATATTATATGTCAGCGTATTCCAGGTGCCCAAATCAGTGAGCTTTTGTTGCGCTACAAACGCTTACTAAACCTAACCGATTTCAGCACCTTAGTACCTATGAAAGCCAGTTACGTATGTGCCGAAATCAGTGAGCTTTTGTGGCGTAATTATTGTTTACAAAGGCTCACAGTTTTCAACACCCTGGTACCATCGTATGTGCGGATGTGTAACTATGCGACCCGTAGTTGCCCTGAGATCTGGCCAGTTTAGAACACCGCAGACATGTGGCCGAGGTCTCCCACATTAATTGATAACCTTTTGATCACTCTGCCATTTTTTTTACATAATTTACTGTTGATTTTTTTTTTAATTTAGAGGAAACTAATCCTAAAGTCATCAATTGTCATGCAGTTTGTCCCTATCTGGATCTGGCTTCGGATATTCTAGGCAGATCAGGGGGATCGGCCTTAGATTCAAAGTGATCAATTGATTATCATGCAGTTTGTTCCTATCTGGGTCTGGCTTCTGATATTCTAGGCCGATCGGGCTTAGATTATCCGAAGCCAGATACAGATAGGGGCAAACTGCATGACAGCCAATTGATGAGTTTAGGATTAGTTTTCTCTGAATTAAAGAAAGCAGTAAACTCTCTAAAAAATGGATTAATGATCAAAAAGTAGGAGACCCTTCAGTTGTGTTGAGATTATAACCTCAATTTTAATTAGCAGCTATAATGGTTTCCTAATTAAAGTTAGGATACAGTGCAGTAGGCCTATTGGGGATACCACTACAAAAATGCACAGACAGCTCTCCCTCTGTGTTGGTGTGGAAACAAACTAAGGCATCTAAACACCATTTCTTTATCCGCAGACCCAATCGTCAACGTATGGTTTCAGTCGACGAATGCAGATGGCATTGCGCTTTAAAAATTCAAAAGAAGAAGGCAAAAAGGAACTAAACAATTACTAATTAGTTAACTATAGTTAGACATTAAATTAAACAAGATATTAAGTGTTGAAGCCTTTCATCAAATGTGACAATGTTTGTGCCAAATTTGTAATGACAATCTCCCACATTGATTTAAATAATTTCTTTTGATTATTCTACCTAAATAATGAAATGGGTTATGAAGAAAGAACATTTCTGGGAAACACCTTGAAACTTCTTTCCAACTGTTGACATAATATCCTGGAACAAGAACAAATCACATGTTGTTGTTTCGCGGTCATTCATTCCCTCTCAAGTAGTAATAACGGCAATCAAAACTGATCAATGAAAATGATCTACTTAATTTAAAGTGGATTAAAACAATGTTTATTAAATTTTATTATGATTCACGCGTTGTACCCACATATTTATTAACCACTCTCAAGGAAGTGCTCAACTAGTGGGCCAAATTATTTAATTTGCATAGATATTTATGTTGCCTTATTCTTCAGTCAATGTTCACATTGTACAAGGTGTTTTCAAAAATATGTCGTTTGATTTATGTCAATATGAGACCGGCAAGGCTTTTTTTCATATAGTTTATACCATTTTTTTAATGAAAAAACTATTGTCTTGAAATAATAGTCTCAGATTTTGCCTCAAAATATACATATTGGACAAGGCTTTGATTTCAATGTGAACCAATTAAATTAAGCAGTCAACCTTTTGCACATTGTAGAAAGGGGATATGAGCAGAACATACCACAAAATCGCCACGATCTAATTGAAAATGCTGAATTGGTGATTTTTTGATTTTCAATATGCGTACGTGCCAAGAAATCAATCTCAGATTCGTAGGCCTCGCGTTCTCTGCTATAAAAAAATTCCAATAACAAGTTTCCGTATAATATCGGGAAATACGAGGTTAAATTGGATTATTCAGAAAATCGTAAAAAAAAACAATATTTCGGCAATTTTATAAATCTGAATAGATGGCTTTGCTGCTTTTGATGCATTAAAATCTGTAAATTTATACATTTAATTGCCTGAAATCTCATTGAGAATGGTTTGAAACTGATAAAATGGACAGGATCGGAAAATGTGGACATTTTTGGGTGATTAGAGGCAGTTTCTGGAAGATGTTATGCCAGACTTGGAGGTACAATTTTACTTTAAATATCGAAGTTGCGGCCAGCAATGTCGAAGTTTTTATTTTTGTTCTGTGGTTTTAGGCATACACCGTTTCTTATGTATATTTACTACCATGCTTCAACAATGATATTACATACATAACATGTGATCGTTAAAGTTCAAGCCTTTGCCGCTAAGGCACATGGTCGTTCACCGCCTCCTCATCCAGCAGCTGCAAGTGTTGTCATATCTGATCCATAATGACTTTTAAAATTGTTCTTTCTCAATTATGACAATGATTATTTCTAGTTATTTGGCTTATTATTCCACAGACGCTATTTTGCATAAGGTCCGCCAATAGTGAACTGAATTGCACTATCCCATCTTAATGTCCAAAATCTTTCATTTGGAGGCAACTTCCGATCCAGCCGGAAATGAAATGAGTCTCAAATATCCGGTTGAACCGCATATTGGCTTTAAATGATTAATGGATAGGCTCAAGTTAATGGTATTTATTCTACCACTGTGAAATAAGGAAAAAGGTCAATTTTTTTTTTAGGTAAAACGTTATATCGCAATATTTTTACATAAGGAATCTGCTGTTTCTCTATGACCTTAGTTATACTTTAATACATTTAATACTTGGGAGTTACCTTATCTGCAATGTTGACTAATAACATTTTTAGTGTCGAGATAATAATCTCCAGGATAAATATGTACTCAAATTGTATCAATATTAGCAAAAAATCGATACATGTCCCGAGAGGATACCTACTCTGAAATAATAGATATTTAATAAGTGTTAGACACTCAATATTTTGATCATTAATTTGATCAAATATTATTTCTAATCGGCAAAGCTTTCGAATAGACATTTGGCCAACTTTATTAATAAAAATCAAATGAAGTTTAAGATTCTAATTAAAATCCGTTGAGTAATTACTTGAAATGTATGCATTGGCGCGCACAAGAGTACATTATCACAATTCGTATTTCTTGGCGGCGTCCCCTAGAAACATCTAGCATAGCATAGACGGTTAATCCTTTCAACACCGGACCACAGACTACAGATTATGAAGGCAAAAACAACAAAACACCTCTTCTCAGAGCCATTAACATCGAGGGAATCACGAAAAACAAAGAACAAATAATACTCTCAGAGCTCTGCAGAGACTCCAAATGTGATGTACTTTGCATACAGGAAACCCACAGGGATATAACCGCCTGCCGACCAAGCATTTCGGCATGAAACTAACTATAGAACTGCCACAGAGCAAACACGGAAGTGCTGTTTTTGTGAAGCCCCAAACCATAGTTTCTTGAGGGTACCACAAACGAAAACGGCATTGAAATAGTAACCGTTGAGATCGAGAGGTGCACCATAATCTCAGTATACAAGCCTCCAACCTAGATTTTACTTTAACACCTCAAAAAAAAATTTACTCACAACCTAACCGGCTTGTCTTGGACGACTTTAATACTTTGGGGCTACAGGGATACCGACGCAAATGGAGACGCTGTTGAGGAATGGGTAGACTCTAGTTGCCTCTCCCTAATCCACGACCTGAAGTTACCGCACTCCTTCCATAGTAACATATGGAAAAGGGGATATAACATAGAAGATAGATGCACCAAAATTGCCTACGACTCTATACCGAAATCACAACACAGGCCAATTGGCATAAACTTCTACCCAGCTGTCAGACCTCAAACCTTTGAGGTCTGACATACTTGAAGAAGGTTCAACTTTAAAAACGACAAAACTGACAAATATACTAAAGCCCGAAAAATACACAGAAACGCAGCTACAGAAACTAATTACCTTGAAGCACCGTTCTCTACCAAAGAACTCAACAACGCGATAAATACAATAAAAATGGGAAAGCGGCAGGAATCGATGACATCTGTGTAGAACAACTTAAACACATAGGAACTGGATCCCACGGCTATTCAACCACTGCTGCAAAAGCTGCAATATTCCGAAACTATGGAGAAAATCATAAGTCATTGCTCTGCTTAACCAGGCAAAGACCCAGTAAACCCCAGTAACTACAGACCGATTTCACTGCTGTGCCTCCCCTTCAAACATTGCGAAAGGCTTATTCTATCAAGGATCGAGAAAAGTGCGGATCTACTACTTATTCCGCAACAAGGAGATTTCAGACCCGGCAAATCATTTACTGGACAGGTCCTCGCCCTGACAAAGCATATTGAAGAAGGCTTTGAAGAAAAACGTGTGACTGTCGTCGCTTTTGTTGATCTTTTAGCAGCCTATGATACAATGAGGCACAGAGCTCTACTCTGCCAGATTTACGAAACGCTCAACGACCACCACCTAATGAGAGTCGGGAGAAGCGTAGAAGCTCGGAGCGAAGCATAAAAGCCCTTGAGCAACTCTAAGAGGGCGCAGAACTTAGGGTTGTAGACCCTAAGAATCTCCCAGTACAGCCGAGGATTCTGGTTTTCATACCCGAGCCAGAATCAGTCACAGCAGAAGCCGCCAGGACCCGCCTTAGGATGCAAAACCCAGGCCTAAAGACGGGAGAATGGATGCTTTTGAGTCGGAAAACAGAGAAGGCAGGTCAATGGATAACAATGATCAGGGTAATTCAGATCTCAACACTGTAAGGCGGCCTCGGCAGTCCTTACGCTGGCTATGAGGGACGCAGAAATTGCCCTGATACAGGAACCGTGGATTAGACACAGGTCTGAGTGGAATCGATGGGGCACTCATTTATAGTAGATACATCGACACGCCTCGGACCCGTATACTAATTAAAAAAATATTAATATACTGTCGTTAACTCTCTGTTGTTCTAGGGACCTGATGGCAGCCAAAATCAGGATCATTGAAGGTACCGGGCCAAGGGATAATATAATCGGATCGGCCTACGATGATCCTGGGTCAACACCAACCAGGAGTGTGGAAGGTTGGTAGAAGCAACTGTCGCCGGGAGCCCGCTGGCGGCTCGGATGCATTGAGGAATCGAGGGTGTCCGCAGGGCGGGGTGTTATCTCCGCTCCTGTGGAACCTGATGGCGGACGGCCTACTCAGGGCTCCCCCGACATTGTGCACTTGGATATGCTGATGACATAGTCATCATCACCCGGGGCAAATTTAACTCAACGGTTAGAGAGCAGGTGCAAAATGCTCTGAACCGGACTACAAGATGGGTAGATCAGGAGGGTTTAAATATTAGTCCCAACAAATCTATCATCGTAGCTTTTACTCGAAGGCACAGGGTAGGGGATATAGGACCACTCAGCCTGAGAGGACAAAACATACTGATCTCGAACGAGGTTAAGTATCTAGGGGTAACATTGGACTCGAGACTTACCTGGAACCGACATCTGGAAAATATCACCAAAAAAACGGTGGCATCACTCATGATTACCAGACGCTTACACGGGAAACAATGGGGATTAAGACCAGACATGATGTATTGGACATACAAAATGGTGGTAAAACCTATCCTAACATACGCCTCTCTGGTGTGGTGGCCCAAGGCACAACAGATTAGCGCGGTTGGCAAGGTACAACAAAAACTTGCCTGTTTAGGAATGATGGGGGCAATGCGGACCACTCCAACTGCGACCATGGAGACCCTCCTGGACCTCTCGCCTCTACACTTTGTGATAAGGGGGGTGGCCAGGCTGGGAGTACATAGACTGCAGCAAGCAGTCACCGTTACTAGAAGAACGGGACATATGGCAATCGCTAATCTTGTGGGGGGAGATGTTTTAAACATGAAAATGGACCACATGCAAAAGCGATACTGTTTTAATAGTATCATTCGAGGTGAACTTTCCAAGTAGAACCGAATGGAAAAATGGACCAACAGCTATCAGAAGGCAGGACCAAACCTGGTTTACAGACGGGTCAAAAACTGCAGCTGGTACCAGTACAGTAGCAGAATAGACTCCTGATCCTGATCAGGAGTCCATTCTGCTAGTCAAAGTCAGAGCAAATACTATGCACTGGGTATGTATGCTTCTGTTTTCCAAGCAGAGGTAGACGCCATACTTCAGTGCGCCATAGAGAATAATAGGAAGGCCACAAACAATCGGCGGATCCTAATATTGTCGGACAGTCAAGCGGCACTAAGAGCACTACTGAGCCAAGAAGTGTCATCAAGACTGGTGTCGGAATGTCTTGAAGAACTACAAACCTTGGCAGACCGGAATTCGGTAAGATTAATCTGGGTGCCAGGACACAGACGGATCGAAGGCAATGAAAAAGCTGATGAACTCGCCAGGAGAGAATCAGAAACAAAACTAATCGGACCAGAACTGGCTCTGGGAATACCAAAAAGTATGACTCGGAGCCACATCAAAGACTGGGTTCGAAAAGAACATCGACGTTACTGGACAGAAATCCCCAGGCAAAACCATGGAAAGGAATTTATTGATCCACCATGTAAAAAATGAAAACTGCTATTCATGAGCAGAGATCGGCTGCGAATCATAACCACCTGAACATGATGGGTCTGTATAACGGAGACCTTAACTGCAGACTATGCAACAAGGAACCGGAAACATCCAGACACATCCTGATCAACTGTGAGGCACTGGACCGCAGGAGACTTAGCATCTTTGGGCAACCAAATATAGACCCAGAGATACTAATCAAACACTCAGTAAAAGACCTATACGGCCTCGTACAGGGCACAAAAATACTGGAGTGGCTATCATAAAACCACACAGGCTCAGCACAATAAGCCTGTACAGGCTGCAGTGCTGTATGGGGACGTATGTCGGACAGGCCTAGGAAAAAAAATTGTGTCTTGAAGGCCAAATCCCACCTATGAGTGGTCACCTCGCTGTTTCAGTTTCAGCTAAATTTTAGGCGTTTTAAAAACGACGCGGCTCTTAGGATTTATTCTGATAATTCAAGTAGGTTTTGTATATTATCTTGATAAATCGGTGAAAGGTGTTGTGTTTTCATTTGTTTGAGGTTTGAATGTTTTTCTTAAATGTAGAAATAAATAAATTTTTAAAGAAACTAACCTAAACTAATCGTAAGAGCGAACACATAATTTGCCTGTCATGCAGCTTGCCCCTATCTGTGTATGAATTTGGGCCTCTTAAGGCTGCTTTCTTATTATTAGTTTACTATGCGACTGTCTTTTAATTCAGGTATGTTAACGTTTAGATTCAGTGTAGTAGGTCTATTGGGAAAACCACTACACCGATAGCTCTAGCTCTGTGGTGGTGAAACGAGCTGAAATTTATTAAACTGAAGTATCTAAGCACATTTTCCTATGGTTATTACTATTAATAGCAACAACCCGTTTTGTCGCATCTGTCACATTTTCCGAGGTAAAGACTATTAAAGAAATAAAACATGAAATATTTCTATTTATACATTTATTAACAATACACCTCGGGGCTTGGGCTATGATGATTGGACTAATTTTTTGCGTTTTTAAAAACCACGCGAATTTTGATTCACTCCGATAATCCTAAAAAGTTTTGCTCCAAGTGAAAATCGGTCTTCAGTTAATTCAATTTGATCTTCGGCTGATACTTAGACTGATAGTGTTGATACAACAGGTACCGAATATTAACTAGATTTTTGCTTATTTGCGGTTTGAATGTGGTTCTTAAATGAACAAATTAATGTCCAAAAGTGTTGCTACAATATTTGGACAATACATTTTTTAAAGAAAATTTACTGGTATATCTTAAAATCTAGAGGAAACTAGTCGTAAAGTCATCAATTGACTGTCGTGCGGTTTGTGTATATTTGCGCCCGGGCTCCGGAATTTTTAAGGCCCACCCCCCCCCCCCCCCCCTTAGTAGTTCAAATTTAATTAGCAACTGTAATTGTTTCCTAATTAAAGTTGAGATCCAGCGCAGTAGATCTTTGGGGATACCACTACAAGAAATGCACCGATAGCTATACCTTTGTGATGGTGTGGAAACGAGCTAACATTTATTAAACTAAGGTCTCTAAGCTGATTTTTCTTGTGTTATTATTATTATTATTAACACCCCGTTTCGTCGTATTTGTCGTATTTTCCGGGTTAAAGAAATATTTTTATTTATACATTTATTAACAATACACCTCGGGTTTTGGGCTATGATGTATGAGCTACTCTCTTTTAATTCAAGTATGTTAACGTTAAGATTCAGTAGGCCTATTGGGGAAACCACTACACTGAGAGCTCTATCTTCGTGGTAGTGTGGAAACGAGGTAAAATTTATTAAACTAAGGTATCAAGATGGCGCCAAGTGATACAAACGCGATAAAAGAAGCTCCGGAAAAAATGACATTTAAATCCTGCAAAACCAAAAGACTAGTGTCACGACATGTATAAAGTTTGGCAACGTACTCCATGGCTCTTGTGATGTAAGAGACTGGGGCGAAAAAGTGGTATTTATTGATAAAAGCCGTATTCTCTGTTGTGAGGCCGAATCTGAGGTTGGAAATCCCAATCTCGATCCTGCGACTTTATCGGAGATTATAACATATCTAAACAGGTTAGTGGCTGAATTAACGGACAAGAATAGGATTCTTCAAGAAAAAAAAAAGAGTCTGGGAACAGAGACACGGAGCTATGTCTTGGGTTAGGTTTGGTTAGCACCTGGTTAGTTTCCTTTTCTTGCGCCCCCGTAGCGAGCGGAAGGCCATGCGAAAAGTGGAATATAACTAAAACTAACGCAAGACATAGCTCCGTCTGTCTGCTCCCTAGACTCTTGTGAAAATTCCAGCCTATGGAGGGAAAAGTTCGAGAAAGCTCTGAAAACCCGAAGGAAATGGGTAAAAAATTCCCACCAATCAAAAAGTAAACAAAAAAGTCAAGGTCCTCCAAGGTCAACTCATGACAGAACCGAATCAGGATCTGGCTGCTGACGGACAAAAGACCGAAGAGCAACTGCGCAACGGAATAAAGAACAGACAGATTGCGCTGTTGCCGGCTTGACTGTATCGACAAAACAAAGGCCCGGCGCCGGCGCCGGCGCCGATTCTGAAGAGGTTATCGACGTCGAAGTCGACTATATCGATATTCGCACACCATCCCAAAAGACCGACAAGAACGTCTATGTCAAAGATGACGGTAGCGTCAAAAAAGACAATTTGGGAACAAGAACAAAGCCACAATAGAAAAGCACGATATTTCGGAGATTGAAACGCAGATCCATAAAAATGGCCTGGAAAGCAATGAAAGACAGGCAAAATATACCGAATCCGAGCGGCTTGGGGCTGCCGAGGATCGTGAGGAAGGCTGGACGCTAGTAAGACACAAAACAGCAACAAACAGCCCACCAGCCAACCCATTAAAGGCACAGCTATTACTGGTCTACTAAAAGTAGCTTCCCAGCCCACCAAAACTTGGTTTTTGTGACTGGTTTTGACTCCTCAATTCAACCAGTGGATATAAGAAACTATCTAATCAGCCAAGGCATTAGTAATGAGTGCATTTGCGAAAAAATGCACACAAAAAACGAAAACAAAAGAGGCTCTTTCCGTTTGGGTGTACCATCTAACCAAGCAGCAAAAATTATGGAGGGATCCTTGAGGCCTGTGGGAATCTTGGCTATCCATTTTCAGAATATTCAGAGCCGTCAACAAGCGCAAACTGTTCGCGGAGCCAAAAACTGACTGTTTGTCATCAGAATGTGTGTTCAATACGAAACAAGGTTGAAGAGCTGGAGGTATTTCTTTTGAGTGGTCAAGGCAGGATAGGCTTTGTATGTCTTACAGAGCATTTTTGTGTGAGGATGAACTGGAGTCATTCCATGTCCAAGGATACACCTGTGTGTCTAGCGTCACAAGGAAGATGCGCCAACATGGTGGAGCGTTAATCCTGATGAAATGCGATGTTAATGGATATGAACGGAAGCACCTGGTAGGATTGTGAGTTGAAATGACATGCGAGAGAGCTACAGTTGAGGTAACAAAGCTAAGCACTATTTTTGTTGCCATTTACCGCTCACCAGGAGGAGACTTTGATGTCTTTGGAAATGTAGTAAAGTGTTTGATAGAAATTTTAACCACAAGTTTTAAATATGTATGTATTGTTGGAGATTTTAATATTAATTTTAACATCCAGACTAATCGTAAGATAGCTTTCACCGATCTTCTAAAATCATACAATTTTTCACAGGAAATTTTTGTAGCCACAAGGGAAACAATCTGTATTGACAATATTTTTATACATTTTATAGAACTTTTAAGCTACTCCACTGATGTTTTCATGGGTTTTATATCTGACCATAACGCAGTTCAAATTGAATTTGATTGTGTAAAAGCATCACCCTGTAATGAAGATACTGTGTTCTCTCATAGACCCATAACACAAAGAGAGATTTAATTAGGATTTTATAGGGCACAGATTGGTCTTTTCTAAGGTCTTTAGATCGGATAGAAAAAAGCTTTATGGATCTCATAGTTGGGGCCATGGAAGCCTCATTTTCTATTAGAAAAAGACATGCAACTAAAGGCAAGCATGTGTCTTGGTTTAATGACGACCTAAGACACATGCGGGAAACTTTGCATTTCCTAAATAGTTTGTATTTAAAATCTGGATCACCAGAGGTACCGGAGCAGGTTAAAATTTTCAGATGTAGGTATAGGGAAGAAATCAATAAGGCAAAAAAACAAGCCAATTCAAATTTCATTTTACAGGCCGACAATTACGTGAGAGCTGCTTGGCAGGTGGTGAATGAGCACAGGCAATCTGTCAAAGGGAGTGCGGCATCCATGGATATCACTGCTTCTGGTTTCAATAACTTTTTCGCTAATATTGCTGATGAGACCATAAAGGGAATCCCACTAACAGAGGACGCCCCAGAAACGTTCCTCGGTCAATTTGACATACCTGAAGGGGGTTTCTTCTTTGAGGATCTATCATATATACAGGTTCGAGATGCAATAGGGTAAAGCAAATAGAAGAATATGTTTAATCTATGCCTAAGGAAGGGTATATACCCAACTTCTTTTAAAACCCAAACAGTAATACCCATTTGGAAAAAAGGTGACAGGTATGATGTAAACAACTACAGACCGATTACCCTAATACTAATAATCTCTAAGATCTTTGAGAGACTACTACAAAATCAATTATATGGTTATTTTGA
Source organism: Pissodes strobi (assembly GCA_016904865.1). Lineage (NCBI taxonomy): Eukaryota > Metazoa > Arthropoda > Insecta > Coleoptera > Curculionidae > Pissodes > Pissodes strobi. The sequence continues at coordinate 43,883 of JAEQML010047136.1, forward strand.
ACATAACCAGACCCTAAAAAAAATCAAGCAGATCAACTACAGGAGCTATATTGGATCTCCTGGAGTATGTAGTTGAGGGATTTGAGATGGGGTTTCACGTTGGAACAACTTTCTGTGACCTCTCAAAGGCCTTTGACTGCATATCCCATGAGATTCTTCATGAAAAACTAAAATTTTATGGCTTGAGCACTCAAAGCCTTGCACTTCTGCAAATATATCTCAAGAGACGTACTCAAAGAACCTGTGTGAATGGTGCTTGGTCTGAGGAGTGTCTAATTAGTCACGGGGTACCTCAAGGGTCAATATTGGGACCGCTCCTCTTCATAATTTATGTTAATGACATCGATCAATTTGTGGGGTGTAAGCTAGTGTTGTATGCAGATGACACTACAGCTCTGTGCAGAAGTGACAGTCTGGTTGACCTAGATCAAATGATGGAGGGGTCGGTCTCAGGTTTGGACCAATGGTTTAATGCAAATCGATTGAAACTCAAAGTGGGAAAGACTGAGAAATTGCTGTTTTCGTTAAGAAACACTGAAGGTACCAGTGCTGCTGAGACCGGGCCGTTAAGTTTATGGGGGTTCACTTTGATCCTGCTCTAGTTTTTGACAAGCACTCTGACTCTATCTCTAATAAGATTTTAACATCCAGATCCTAAAAAACGCAGTTGAGAAAAATGTTTTGCTGATGGTGTTTCATTATCTGATCCAGTCAGGTTGTAGTTATGGTTTCTCCTCAAGCGGAAAGGATTTTTAAACTACAGAGACGAGCACTAAGGGTTATAGAGGGTCTTGGGTACAGGGAGGATGTTTCGTGTAGTGGATTGTAATGAGGCACTGTTGAAATATCTATTTGATTTAATATTATTAAACGTCGATAAAAAATTATAATGAATATTATGCTATTTCAATTTTCGAATTATGTCACTGTCACTTCTCGATGGGGTGGATACTGGTCCTAGCCACTTCGGTATTACAGGTAGCCCAAACATGCCCCCGGCCTTGGAAGTTAATCAACTGACAACAGCTAGTGGACATAACCTGGTTATTGCCCTGGTAATGGTTCCGTCAGTAGTTCTGATGGTGGCCACTCTGCAAACGCCATCCTTTCCTGGTATCAAACTTGCAACACGTCCTAAACGCCACAATGAAGGAGGCAAGTTGTCGTCCTTTACAAGAACTAGCTGATTTAGTTCCACAGTTGCTTCATGCTTCCTCCATTTGCTTATTTGTTGAAGTTCGGCAATGTATTCGGTACTCCAACGTTTCCAGAATTGTTCATAGAATTTCTGGAGAAGCTGGTACTTAGTCAAACGATTCTCACTCACGTCAGGTGTTGGAGGGACGGCTAACTTTGTCGGATTTCTTCCAATGAGGAAGTGTGCGGGAGTGAGTGCAGTTAAATCACTGGGATCGGAACTCATGGGAAACATTGGACGCGAGTTGAGTATTGCTTCGATACGAATCAGTAATGTTTGAAAATCGAAAAAATAAATCGAATGGCTTCCCAAAACTCGTTTAATATGATATTTTACACTCTTAACTCCCGCTTCCCAAATTCCTCCGAAATGAGGAGAATTTGGAGGGATGAAATGCCATTTAACGCTCATATTCGCTGCAAAATCAGAGATATGTTGACAATTATTTTTAAGAAAATCGGACATCTCCTTCAGCTCTTTATTAGCTCTGACAAAATTCGTGCCGTTATCAGAGAAAACTTCGCATGGCTTACCGCGTCTGCTTACAAATCGGTTAAAGGCTTGAAGGAAATCTGCCGTTGTTAATGCTAAAACGAGTTCCAAATGAATCGCGCGAGTACTAAAACAAATAAAAAGAGCTACCCAACATTTGAGGGGCCTACAGCCTCTACCTGATCTGTCTTTCATGATAAACGGTCCCGCATAATCAACGCCAACGACTGAAAAAGGCATTGTTGGTTGTACACGCATCGCAGGTAAGTCTCCCATAATGGGATAAATCCTTTGACCACTATACCTGGCACATCTTACGCAATTTTTTACGATTTTACGGGCAAGACTTCGACCTGAAATTGGCCAAAACTTTTCGCGGATATTAGAAAGAAGAGACTGGGGCCCAGCATGTAATAATTCACGGTGCTCAAATTCAAAAATAAGTTGTGTTAATCGATGATTAGTGGGTAGCAAAATGGGGTGCTTTTTTGAAAAAGGAAAATCTGAATTACATAATCGTCCGCCTACGCGTAAAACGTCATCGTTTTTATCATAAAAGGGATGCAAACTTAATATCTTACTATTGTTAGATAGAGAACTTCCCTTTCTAAGAGTAATGAGTTCATCAGGAAATGATTGAAGCTGTGCAATTCGAATTAATCGTAAAAATGCATTATCTAACTCTTTAACGGACAAATTTGAAAATTCACGTGTCGCAATTGTTAGTTTACAATTATTTATAAATCTTAACATGTAGGCGCATACTCGTTTTATTCTAATTAAATTTGAAAATCGTTCGAAACTAAAACTAAGTTTATCGTTTGATATGAGAAGACACAACTTTCTTTTTTCTGGAAGATCTAAGTCTTTTGGTACAAAGATATTTGGCCACGTATTTGAATCATGTATTAACCAAGATGGTCCGTTAAGCCACATTCTTGAATGAATTAATTTCTTTGGGAAAAGTCCGCGTGAAACGATATCTGCCGGGTTTTCATCAGTAGGAACATGTTTCCAAATATACCTATCAGTAAGTTTTTGAATGATTGTTACGCGATTCGCCACAAAAGGTTTAAGCAAATTGGGGCTGGTATTTAACCATCCAAGAACGATTGTCGAATCTGACCATAAATAAATATTATCGAATTTTAAGGGAATGGAATCTAGAATTTTAGAAACTAGTTGAGCCAATACTAGAGCAGCACAGAGCTCAAGACGAGGAATACTGATAGATTTTATTGGGGCAACCCTTGACTTGGCAGATAATAAATATGATTTCTGTTCACCCTTTGCATTACTGGAAACAATATAAACGCATGCTCCGTAGCTGGTTTCTGAGGCATCCGCGAAACCATGTAAAAATGCTCGATTGTAGTTATCACAAAATGTTTTTCTCGGAATTTCTAAGTTATTTAATACGACTAGTTCTGATGAAAATTCTTCCCACGCTCGAAAAATGGGTGGAGGCAATGGTTGGTCCCAAGTGAGGTTCTCAGACCATAATCTTTGAAGAAGTACTTTCGCAATAATGATTGAGGGACTTAGCAAACCCAAAGGATCAAAGATAGTTGCGATTCGTGAAAGAATTGTTCGTTTTGTAATAATACTGGGAGAATGAAAGTTACAAATTTTATACTTTAATATGTCGCGTTCACAATGCCATGATAGCCCTAATATTTTAGATTCGTTTTCTTTGCTCATTGAAAAGTTTACTTCATTAGCCGTTGCTTCATTGTTTAAGCCCGAAATTACTGACTTGTCGTTAGATTTCCATTTACGAAGCTCAAATCCGCGTCTTAGTAAAATAGAAAATATATTTTCGCATACGTACTTTGCTTCTTCTTGAGTGTCAACAGAAGTTAATAAATCATCAACGTACATGTCGTTTCTTATTATATTAGCTATCTTAGGGTAATCCTTTTCACATTCTAAAGCTATCTGATGTAAAAATCGAATAGCCAAAAAGGAAGCGGCCGTTGTCCCGTATGTGACAGTATTTAGTTGAAACGTCCTTATAGATTCATTCGGACTATGACGCCATAAAATTTGTTGTAAACAACGTTGTTCGGGATTTAATAACACTTGTCTGTACATCATTTTGATGTCGCTAGATAGAACAATCGCTCGCGTACGAAAACGTAAAATAATCGATAGCAAATCATTCTGAATAGTAGGGCCAGTCATTTGCAAATCGTTTAAAGTTACACCAGTACTAGTTGGCGAGGACGCATTAAAAACGACGCGCAATTTAGTAGTCGAACTCGATTCTTTTAAAACACCGTGGTGGGGCATATAATATTCAATTTGATTGCTACATATTTTCTTCACCTCAGTCATATGACCCAAATTTTCGTATTCCTTTAAGAAACTAGAATATAAATCATTTAAAATTGGATTTAACAGAACCTTTCGTTCTAACGATAAAAAACGTTTCATGGCTATTTCGCGTGAGTCGCCTAATAATTCGGGGGATTTCTTTAGAGGTAACGTAACTACATACCTGCCATATTCAGATAATGCGATAGTATTATTAAAATGATCTTCACAAGCTTGTTCTTCTATTGACCAGGAATTATCAACGTCAATCTCCTCGATTTCCCAGAATTTTTTAAGCTGATTTTGTAAAGGGTTGTTTATGGAATGATTTAAGCTTAGGTTACATTGTGACCTTTCACGTGGAGAACTGATGATACCAGCAATAATCCAACCGAGTCTCGTATTTTGTAGTAAAGGTAAATTCTCCCCTAATTTTATTTGACCTACACAGAGAAGATTCCAAAATGCATCGACTCCTATTAGAAGATCTACGGTTTGGGGTTCAAAAAAATCTGGATCCGCCAATTTAATGTCAACAGGAATATTTATTTGTTCAATATCGATTTTCGTATGCGGAATGTCTGACGCGATTCTGTCTAAGATGAAACAGGATAAATTAAAATTGTACCCAGTAATTGGCGATTCTACTTGAATATCGCATTTATATTTCGCATAAGTTAACGTATCACTAATTCCCGAGACAGCTAAATTAGTACTGATTTTCTCAAGATTTAATTTTCTAGAAAGTTCTGTAGTAATATAGCTAGATTGTGAGCCGCAGTCAAGTAAAGCTCTAATTGTCGATACTCGCGTGTTTTCCGATTTATTACGAACATGAACCTTAGCAGTCGATAAAATTGTGTTCTGATTTACGCTTAAAAGAGTATTTGACATATCAGATGGTTCGATTTGCACAATATCGTTACGACCCTCAGAACTTTGATATTCCTGATCCGTATTCCTTAACGCTTTATTTTCATGCAAAACCGTATTGTGTTTATTTCCGCATGTTTTACACCCACTCCATGTACAATCTCGAGGAGCATGATTTCTTCGAAAGCAATTCAAACACAAATTCAATGATTTTACTTTAGCGATTCTATCTTTGACGCTTAACTTTAAGAAATCCGGACAATAAAATAAACTGTGTTCGCCCTTACAATTAAAACAAGAATATTTGAATTTGTGATGCACATTATCGTTTTTATTTCCTGTTTGAATCAAGAGACCCTTTGAAAAGTAACTGTGTTTCGCGTTTTTCCGATTTACATTGAAATCTCGGTTTGAATCATGACGATCATACGATTTATGGCCTTTTGAATTATCAAAATTCATTTCTACCGTCTCTAATAAATTTGCACGAATTTTAAGAAAATCTTTGAAGTTTGTCAAGGTAACCGCACCTGCTTTTGTTAAAAATGATTTTTGCTTTTCCCATTCTTGAGTCGTAGCTTTGTCGAGTTTGCTTGCAATAATAAAGATAATCAAAGTATCCCACGAATCAGTGGGTTCGTTTAGTTGCTTAAGTAAAGCTAGATGTTTAAATAGATTTTCATATAAATTTCGAATTTTTCCTGCTGAAGGTATACTAATATTTTCCATTTCAAAAATTGCCTTCAAGTGATTTTGCACCAAAAGAGGTTTATTATTAAATCGATCGCATAAAGTATCCCAAGCAATGGTATAGTTGCCAGCGGCAAATTCCAGAGATTGAATCACCTGCGATGCTGTGCCGACCAAAGAAGCCCGCAAATAATGGAACTTTTGTATGTTATTTATTTTGGAATTTGCATGAATTAAAGATTCGAAAGTATCTCTGAATTCCATCCAGAGACTGTAGCTACCGTCAAATTTGGGCAGCGCTATTTCCGGTAACTTTATGCCTTCCAGTGATGACGAGCACGCTCCAGAGGCATGGTTAGTACAGACATTCGATGTCGTATCGTCACTTTCAACGTTAAAATTCTCTAATTGGGTCTTTGAACGAGCTAAAATGCTATAAAATTTGTTTTCAAACTCTTCCCGTTCCGCGTAATATTCCTCTGGGTCGTCCGCCAGACACTCAATCTCATTTTGAATGAGATCGAAGTCGCATATAATTTTATCCGCGTTATTTATGCGCTGTTCCAATTGAACTACTTCTGCCCGTGTCTTTTTGTCGATTTCCAGGCCCTCAAACGATGAGACGAATTTCTCGAATTGCGTAAGCTTTGATTTTAAAGAGCCGCGCTTTTTTATCAGAACTTTAATAGCATCAGCTGAAGATGACTCTGATTCTTCTCTCGTGTTCGGCATAATGATTAAACTAGCTTAATGAATAAACAAATTAAACGAGCCTTGTCACGAGAAAATAAATACAAACTTGTCAAACCAAATTAATTTAAACAAATCCTTATACTAATGAAATTAAAATTGTATGGATAATACCTAAGTCACCGTGTATCAAACATTACGGCTCGCGAAATCAAACCAATACTCAAACAAAATATAAAACCTACATAAAACGGGTTATAACGAATGCAAGGTTTACCTCACGCACGCTTCTTTCGCCGTATCCAAAATAGGGCCCAATCAACCAATCGTCTTCTCGCTTCGTCAATGAGACTATACTTGTTTCCAATTATCGCTTCTTACTCCAAAAAATGAATCCGCCGAAGGACCAATGTTTCGTGTAGTGGATTGTAATGAGGCACTGTTGAAATATCTATTTGATTTAATATTATTAAACGTCGATAAAAAATTATAATGAATATTATGCTATTTCAATTTTCGAATTATGTCACTGTCACTTCTCGATGGGGTGGATACTGGTCCTAGCCACTTCGGTATTACAGGTAGCCCAAACAGAGGATGTAAGGAACTCTTTCAGGCACTTGCAAATACTTATCTTGCCTGCACGCTACATCTTTGAATGCCTCTTATATACAAAGAAAAACCTTTTTAGATACAACCAAGTAGGGAACTTACCTAATTATAACACACGGCAGGCTGAAAATCTACACATGCCCTTTCTTAGACTCAAGAAATCTGAGATATCAATTCTCCATTACGCCCCAGCCTTTTTTAATAAACTGCCACATGACTTAAAAGCATTACCAGAGAAACATTTTGCACATACTGTGTGATGGCGTATTTTATAGCATCAATTAATTCATACAGTCGGGTCTGTAGCTCTCTTATCAGGTAGTTATTGGATTATCCGATTTACCAATATTATTCTAATTAAAATTTTCAACTTGTGTCTGATGTTCTTAATTTCCTATTGTGTTTGCTTTTATATAGTTTTATCTTTTAAGATTGCCCTTTTTCCTTTTTTTAAGCAAAGAACTATTTAAACTATAATGTGAATATAGTGTGTTTTGTCATTTTTGTTGATGGTTTATTGCATATTATGCTATGACTAGTAACTGCTGAGTCATGTCTGTGTTAGTTGACTTTTTTTAGATTATTACCTTTATATATATGTTTTTGTGACGATTGTTAAATTTGCTTTAAGTACAATTTTCTATTGTTATTATTATTAATCAAACCCGTTTTATGGTGTCTGCAACATTTTCCGAGTTAAAGGCTGTTAAAGAGATAAAATCTTCACGCGATATCAAGCGATAGTATGTTACTTGACAAATTTGAAATAAATTTTCAGCTTCAATTTAAAAATAGAAAATCGCGTATAACTTAAAGTTATAAGCAACGAATAAGTTCAACTTTAACAATATTTATCGTATTACCATAAATGGGAATCACGAAAGTCAAAGGATTTTTAGCATAACATAGCTTTCGATAAACAAGCCACGCGTTTAAATGTTTACAAACAGTCTCCTAATTGCGTTTTCATGTACAAACCAGCAAAAATTAGCATTAAAATAAAGAATGCCATATTTTGGTCGCAAACAAGTTATTGAAAACTCATCCTTTATTCGACTTATCTAAAAGTCATAGCCGTAATAAAATAGATACATAATATATCCCGATAATGAGTTTGCTATCCTCGTCCACTCATGTACACCTTGTTAACAAACTAAATTAGCGATAATGTTGTATGTCACGTGCGTGTCGATCGGGCGGCTTATTTCATGTCATATAAATTATTTATTGTCACCATTTGTGGGAACATAACCACGATTATTAAAAATTTCCATAACAATCATTTGTCCAAATTTGGCTGCCTGGTAGTTGTCTTGCCAAATAATTTATTCGGGTCTAATTTTTATTCAAATAATGTAGTCAGTATATCAAAAAATTAGGAAATAATTTATAAAGGTTGTTTTCAATTTGGTGAAATATTTGAATATTTTAAATTATTTCCAAAAGCCGCAACATGCAAACATTGATAAAAGCCATGAACGAATAATTTTTCATGCTTAGTCGCCGATGTGTTTACGTGCATCTTCAGTTCACTAAAACACGTTGAATAAGTACAAAACAAAGACCGAAAGACCACAGAGAATAGTGAAAATAACCCGGAACATTACGAAAAATGCCTTGTGGACCTTGAAATTTCGTTGTGAAATCCCGAAAGACTAGTTGAAATTGAAATACCTCAGAAATTAGCTGTCACTAGCAAAAATACCTCCGAAGAACTCTTACTTGCCCCACCCGATATTGATATTAAGAATATTTAAAAAAATAATAAGCCCGAGTTCTTATATGAATGAATTAAATGGTGGAAGTTAGGGTAATATGAATGAATTAAGTGGTGGAAGTTGGGGTAACAAGGTCACTTAAAAAAAAAGATCCAAAAATATTTTTTAATAATTCACAGTGCTTTTTGAAAAATTGAGGTCTCGTGTTTCATGATTGGGCTGTAAATTTCCATCATATCTAGCCGAGTACTATGAAAGAAAATAGGGTTATTGTAAAATATCCGTTTTGCTTCATATTGGGGCAAAGAGGACACAGTAAAGATAGAGTAAACATCAATCTTCAGATACAAGAATACATTTATTTTCCTAAAAAACAAGATACTTTTAAAAAGTTTATATTTACTTCCTGTTTTAATGAAAAGAAATAAAATTAAAATTTAACTAGTAACATTTTGTAGCATTCTAAAAACCTTAAGTAGAAAATAGGGAAAGACGAGAATTTATTACCATTTCTTGGAATACTCAGAATTTTTTTGTATTTCTAGTCTTTTTTAGCATTTGATGGCATTTTATAGAATTAAAATTAGAGTGTTTTAAAACATGCAAAAAAATAATTAGAATTTTTTATGAAGTTTTAGAATCCCTTAGAATTATTAAAAAAAAATTAGAATTTTTAGTTCAGCATCATTGATTATTTGCGTGGCTCCTGGAGCCTTTATTTTTGAAGATAGGAAAAAAGTTGAAGGTTTTTTCCATATTATCTTTTAAAAATTATCAGGAAAAAAAATATCGCATCAAAAAATGGAAAAATATAGGCAACTTCAAATTTTTAAATGGAACACTTTGAAAATTATTCGCTAAATCGAAAGATCTTTTTTCTGATCTCAAAGATATATGTTGATGATATTTGGATAAACCAATTTTGAGATATATTAGCGTAAATTATAAATAAATGGCAAACATATTTCACAGTGGCATTAAGAAACCCATGGAAATAATAATATTGTTACGTTTTTTTTGCATTTTGTTTATAATTTAAGCTAAAATATCTCAAAAATCATCAACAAATATATATGTCAAATAAAAAAAAAAGATCTTGCGCTTTAGCGCATAATTTCATTTGATAAAGTTGAATTTGCCTATATATTTCAATTGTTTGATGCGATATTATTTTTTCTGATAATTTCAAAAGATAATATGGACAAAAACCTATAATTTTTGTGGAAGACTTTTCTCTATCTTTTAATTTGCATTTTTAGAATTGTTGGTGTACAAAATTGGATAGGCGCCATCCGCCCCTTGAGGATAGTATAGTGAAAAAGGAAAATAAACATTTCCTCTATAAAAAATTGAACGAGTCTAGTAGTACTCGAGACACTGATGTGTAAACATATCCTATATTAATCAACATCATCGACATGAAAATATAATGCCACCTTACGCCGCGTGATGCCTGAATATAGGCAACCACTTATTTGGAATTGGTTGCCTATATTCTGGCGTTAGAGAGAACGACGTTTTACACTAACAGCCTGCAAAACACATTCCCGTCACAGATATCTAACCCAAGGCATGCCCAAAATCAAGAAAAAAATTTCAAGATCAAGAAGATAAAAGACAAGCGGAACGGGAACAGGATGAACGTAGAAGGCAAGCAGAACAGGACCGGCTTCAGAAAATTTTACAAAATCAAGTAGAGAAAAGGCAAATAGAATAGGATCGGCTTCTTACAAGACGAAGAACATAAAAGGCAAATAGAGTAAGGAAAATTACAGAAAATATTGAACGGTCAAAAGGACTGATCATGCAGCACTTAAATGGCTTTTGGATATGAAACAGCTTGAAGGACAGGTAGCCAGATGGCTTGAAATGTTACAACAATATAACTTTAAGGTTAAGCACAGGGCAGGGAGATTGCATAATAATGCTTTATCCAGATGGTGATGCGAGGATAATTGTAAGCATTGCCAAAGAGTAGATCAACGAGAAGGAATTACTCCCATTAGCATCAGCAGCGGACCACAGAGCAACTTAAAAAGGATCAGCTTGAGGATAGTGAAATAGCGCTATTGCTAAAAGCTAAAGAAACACATCAACCAAGACCAAGCTGGAGAGAGATTTTAACTAAATGACTTGCTTTTAAAACTCTGTGGGCTCAGTGGGAAATGGACTTCTTAAACGAGCCTGGGAAAGCGCCGACGGAAAAGTAGTAAAGACACAGTTAGTGGTACCAAGGAAGCAGATATCGGAAGTCCTGTAAGAAGTTAATAATGGAAAGTTTGGTGCTCATCTCGGAGTGAACAAAACGGTTGACAAGATCTGCGACAGATTTTACTGGGTTAACTACTACTAGGATGTGAAATCGTGGTATCGGCAGTGTTCAACCTGTGTCGCAAGTCAAGAACCCAAAACAAGATCTAGGGGAAGAATGAAACAGTATAATGTGGACCTACTCTCTGAACGTATCGCCATTGAAGTAAGCTGGCCCTTTAACAGAAACAAATAATGGTAACAAGTACATTTTAGTGGCAATTGACTACTTCAGTAAATTGCCTGAAGTATTTGCGATCCCCAATCAAGAAGCTGTTACCATAGCAGAGATCCTCGTGAATAACCTATTCAGCAGATTTGGTGTTCCGTTAGAGCAGCACTCAGATCAAGGAGGCAACTTCGAATCTATGGTTTTCCAGAAAATCCATGATTTACTCAACATCATTACATTCACAATCAGACGGCATGGTTGAGAGGTTTTACAAGACCATTGAAGAATATTTGTCAAAGGTCGTAGATGAACAACAGAAAGACTGGAACACATACCACTATTTTTGATGGTATATAGGTCAGTAGTCAATGACACGACAGGACTAACACCAGCCATGGTTTATTTGGAAGAAAACTCCGTTTACCCTGTGACCTATTATTCGAAGCGCCAGACAACCAGCTTATGGAAATTCAAGACTACGCGGACTCTCTTAGGGAAAAGTTGCTATACATCCATGAATTTGTCAGAGAAAACACGAAGAAAGCCAGTGGAATGAAGACACGATATGATCTCAATATCAACATCAATATATCTTTACTTGCTTAATTAACAATGGAATGTTTTACCATCGTCACAGGAAATGTACTAAATCTATCTACAAAATATACTAAATCTACACATACTACTTATAGTTAATATACTCGCATACGAAACTTAATCGAATAACACATTTTTTACATCAAACAACATGTAAGCTAAGAGGAGTGTTTAAAATAAAATTAATATAGAATTAAAATCATACATACATTCATTTATCACCTCATAATTTGATAATATAACATAAACTAGTAGAGGCTCAATAGGAAACAGAATAGAGCATGAATGGATAGAACGAACAATAAAAGAGCATATTCTGCACCGCCTGCTCCATCATTAGGCGCAATTGGCATCCAGGTCAAACACAGTAGTTCCAATTTATGTAAAAAAATTCCTGTATGTCATAAGGGCTCAGGTTTAATAGCTTTTCTTAGGTACAATTCTAGCTTTTCCATAGGTACAACCTGCTGCAGAGTGTTTGGACATTGTTCCTTTCGTACTGTGTCTGTAGTCTGTAGAGTGCAGAGTAATTAACTGTAGATATCTAGCGATTCTAGACAAGCCTGACGCAAAACATGTTTATAGCTTCGAAATGAGGAGTAAGCGTCATGTGATCAGAACATCACGAGTCAACAACGCTAGACATGAACGCGAACAGAAATAGAATACCTCAAATAATGCGGATGATAAACTTGATAATCCAACTTCTTTTGCCAACGCCTACAGCTTTTAAATCTTCATTATGTCCTCTGGTTTCAATATACAGCAGAACTGACGAGGCTGGTCGAATAATATTTCAAGCATCACCTGCTTGTTTACATCGGAATAAAGGTTTCCATTCTACCAGGTGCTGGGTCTTCTAAAAGAAGGTTAGGCTGCTTTATGTTGGTGACATCGGTAAAGGATAATTGGATCAGCCTAGGGTCTTTTCAGGTTCATTATTGGATTGATTATGTTTAGCTTTCAATCACTAGGAGAGTATTTGTTTAATATAGGCGTTCCATTTGAATGATATGTGGGTCACCAATCGATGGTGTTAAAATATTGCCTTATTCAACTGCCTCGAGCAAAAATAGGACAGCAGAAGATACCAATTTCCGACAATGTCTTCAACCATCGCATTACGATCCACTAATTTTTTTTAGGACTAATCCGAGAGCCAACATCTACAGAAGATAAACGAAGAACAAGAATGAGAAGAATACGTAGAGAAATGGTAAATGATTCATCTCTTGGAACAATCTCCTAAAAGCATACGAATTTATTAATTAAAACCATAGGAATTTGTAACTGATTATATGAACAACGCATATCCTTTAAATACTGAAAGGAAAAGACGAATACGCGTGGCATAAGCTGTTTTTGCCTCTTGCGCAAGTTGGAGATTGGTGGATTTAGAACTAACGCATCTATTTATGTAAAAGTTACTAAAACATGAATACAGAAAAATTGTGCGGTCCCAATCGATTGAAGATCGTGAAACGGCATTGCAAATTAGATAAGAGTACTTTCTATCGTACCACTACTACGATTCAAAAATAACCTTATTAAAGCTTTATATAAGTTTAGAATATAACAAGTCACCCACAAACAATAAACCTAGTTCCTGGAAATTGCAAAAGTACTAAAAACAACATTTCAACTAACATGGCGGCGCAGACAAACAAACAATACGTTACAAAGTTTTGTTCGATAAAAATTATTATTGCTGCTGGTTAAAGTGAATGTATGTTTATTTTTAGCCTGGCCGGTTATGCTGATAAACAAAATATTTTTCTATAAATAGATTGATTGTATGCATTATATAAATTACTTTAGTGTAAATGGACATTAAACATTAACGACATGTTTCCTAATAATTTTTTTTGAGCGAACGAACCGCAATAAATATATGTATCACATATATAGAGAAATAGTTGACTTTACTACGCACTTAGAATTTGTTTAAAATATTTTCAGGTTTGCATTTTGTGTCCATACCATCGTACCATTGCGATCAACAAGTAGTCTGCACTTGCCAAGCAAAAATTGGCATTAGTTGTTGTATATTCCAATATTAAGATGATTTAGGGTTTCCTTATAGGTAATAAATTACATAAGTATGGTACCTGCACACTTCGTGGAGAAGCCACTGAAAAGAATTCCGAGGGCAACAGACTGGAACAAATTTAGGGAAAGTCTGGTAATGTCCATGGGAACTTTAGGGCAGGCTATTTCATCAAAAAAAGAACTAAAAATTGAGGTGGTAAAGCTAAACAGTATAATCGTCGACTCCTATGAACAAGCGTGCCCACTTAAGAAAGCGAGCGCCAAGAGGCTGCTGCCTTGGTGGAGTGATACTCTGGACCGTCTTAAAAAAGACGTGAGAAGATCACACCGCCACGCTTTCAGGGAAGGGCGGCAGGAGCTCTGGGATGTGTATCTGGAAGCCAGAAGGAAATTTAAAATCGAGGTCCGACGCAGCAAAAGA